>NJDD01002061.1:30680-54529 GCA_002245505.1 Calephelis nemesis
TTACTGGATCGATGCCAAAAAAAATATGTGATTAAAAAATTTTTGTCTGTCTGTTCAGGCATCACGTGAAAACTAACGGTTCATTTTCGATGAAACTTAGTATAATTATATTTTATTATTCTGGGCATGAAATGATGATGAATGAGGAATGATACTTTTTATCCTGGAAAAATACGTAGAAAAAAATCTTAATTTTTCAGTTTTATCACGCGAAGACCGACCTCCGCGCGGACGGAGTCGCGGGCGGAAGCTAGTAGCCAATATGTCAGTTTTCAACTATCATCAACATCACTGCTCAGTCTTATTTGTGATAAAGATCCTAACTCAATTATATAAATCAAAGGATAGTATCAACTGTCTTGGTGTGCTTTGTTGTGCAGTGTTGCCAGCTTGGTGATTTTATCACTAGATATATTTAGTAAATTATTAAAATACGATTATTATTTTTTTATGACATGGAAGGCAAACAAGCAGACGGATTTCCTGATGGTAAGAAATTCCCGCCGCCTAGAGACACCAAAGGTGGTAATGGTGCGTTGCCAACCACAAGCCGGGATGTTAGGCCTCGAGCAAAAGTAAGTTTACCGGCTTTACCCTCCGAACCGGAACACGTCATGACGTTATGGCGGCAGGAATAGGTAAGGCGGAGGTACCAATCCGGGTGAGTCGCTGCGAAACTCTGCCACCTAGTCAGATGTCACGGTGTTAGTGACGGCAAGCCTATGCTCGCCTTTTACGAGCTGCCTGGCACAGGAAGGCAGATGGTCTATTCTACAAAGGAGCCCGGACCAATACGGGGATAATTCTTATCAAAATAATGAAGAAATAACGTTTTTGACTATTTTTATGTAAGTATGTTGTATTTCTTTTTTCATTATTTTCCAAATTACGTTATTCTGTAACACCTAGCACATTTTTAAATTATTTACTAAACCGTAGTGATTCATAAAATATCCTAATATCTAAGGAATTTTTATACTAAACTCAGTGTTTTTTTTTTGCAGGAAGTATTACTAGTTTAGTGTGCACTCTGTGACGTCA
Source organism: Calephelis nemesis (assembly GCA_002245505.1). Taxonomy (NCBI): domain Eukaryota; kingdom Metazoa; phylum Arthropoda; class Insecta; order Lepidoptera; family Riodinidae; genus Calephelis; species Calephelis nemesis. The sequence goes on from NJDD01002061.1 coordinate 31,722, forward strand.
TTCAATAAGTCGTGATAGTTTAGATCGTTTTTAGTGAAATTAAGATTTATAAAAATCCGTTAACAAAATTACTACACATCGATTTGTATAAAAATACTAGCTGCCCGTTCCGGCTTCGATCGGATGGTAATTTTTTTACCATAAATTGGGATATAAGCTATCCTATCTCTCAAGTTGGATCGAACCGCACATGGTGTGCGAATTTTATTATAATCGGTTAAGTGGTTTAGGAGTCCATTGAGCACAAACATTGTGACATGAGATTTATATACTTATATATTAAGATTAGTGGTTTCGAGTAAATTTTGAAAAAAAGGAAAGTATCAAACACTGATTACATTTGAAGAGACAAGTCTATTGGCTGGTTTAATTAACATCGGGCTTACACCAATTTATAACAGGAGTTCTACTTATAAACTAAACCATTTTAATTAAATCGGTCGATAGCGTAGATATCTGTGATTAAAAACTCACAAGTGTATTGCTTTGCGGATGAACCCACGGAAGTAAGTAGTTTAAACGTAACTTACCCCTTGAACAGCAGCAGCTTCACCAGAGAGACGAGCGCAGAGAGCTCCGGTAGAGTTATTTTTATCGTCAAAGAAGGCTACTTCTTGTTGAAGGATTTTAGCAAACATTAACTTTCTAAGTCTTTCCGTAAGATGTTCTCCAGCAACACCATACATTGCAACCTAGGAGTGTAAAGTTATTAAGATATACTAAATGAGGTTTGCAATGAAAACCAGGAAAGTACCAAAAACAGTTTAGTTAGTTACTTACGAATTAACTTGACCTATATCAACTTATAGTTAAGGCTCTGACCTGATGGATCGGATTGGTTCTAGGATACTGACATTTTGACAGCTTATGATAACAAACAGATTTACCATAGTAAAATTAGTGATTCCGGTGACAGCTCCGACCCCCACAAAAATGTAAATTAGTCTATTGACTAAATTTGTAACTTCGTCTTGTTTGGGATTCGACATACCCTAAAAAAATATTAACATTTCTTTTATGTTGTAACCACTTTTAGATGATGTGAAGCGCTACTGAAAATTGCATGATTTGGCGAATTTATAATGGACATTTTACTTATTGGACAATTACATATTTTGCCATCAACGGAAATTATGGGGTAGCTTAGTTTTTTAGTTGAATCCCTAATTAAAAAAAAAACGGATCCAAATTTTGATAGTAGTTAAGTCATGATGTACAAAAAAACACATCGACAGCATACAAGAATCTAAAAAAGGTTTGTATTAAGAAGGCTCCGAAGTCTGAGTGACCTATAGTAGTGCCTATGCCAATTATTTCTGATATTTCAAAATGGTAAAAAAAAAACATTGGTCTGTTACAATATGTACAAAAATGAAATAAAATAACTTATTGAAAGCAAGCATATAAAATAGCACAAAATTAAAAAAAAATTGTAACGGTGGACTTACCCCAAGAAAATCGGCAAAGAAGAGGCTGAAAAGCGGCATTCCTATTCCTCCTATTAAAGAGCTGACACTAGCAGCTGTGATAGATTTCCATTCTGGTCCGTTCATGCGAATCACACGAGTAAATGATACATCTGGATCTTTACTTTCTGCTACTTCTTCCTATTAAATGCAACATGCGATATGCTAATTTACGATTCTTATTTTTTAAGTCACATTGGTATTTGGTGCTTAAGTTTATTTCTTTTGGTAAAAGTCGAACCAACGAAAGACTTTATCGAGGCCTTCCAATTGATAGTAAGAGATGTAACTATTATAAGTATTTGTAAGCACATATGTTTATGTAACTTCATTGATCTTGTGCACCATCTATTAATGTTGGTGTTGAAAAAAAAATATAAAGTTTCCTTATTATATCTAAATTTATATAATGTAGCGTCGAATGAAGTCAAACAACTAAGAAATTTAGCATTAAATTATAAAACTTATTAACTATACACACCGTCTTAACATTTTGTATAATTTCATCGTCATCGTGTCCGCTATTGACAGTGATTTCTTGTACAATTTCGTTGTTCTGTTCTGTGAAGCATTTATTTCAATCAACTCCTGCAACATTTTGATAGTAAATTTAGGTTGTCGGTGTCGAAATGTAACAACCCAATCGCCGCTAGTGGTTACTGCATTATTTAACTAGTGCAATTAGTCTGAACAAGGTGGTAGAGAGCTGTATTGCATCTCGTCCGGATTAGTACCACTCACAGACTACTTAGAGATGTACCACTGTCTTACCCGTTCCTGCAACCATAACATCGGTGCATTTGAAGAGCATGGCGGGCATTGGCGGCTACTTTTACCATTAACAAAGCCACCTATTTTGTCGATTTCTTTTTGTTTGTCCAAAATGAGTTTACTCACAAATTAACATTCAATCTGTGGAAGGCTACTTTACTTACGAAGGTATGTATAATCCGCGTCTTTAAAAACCCAAACATGAACACATAATATGGTGTAACCTTAAGTGTGCGCTAATATGCAAACTAAGTTATACACGATAAATAGTGGAGTAGTTCCAAATTCTCCACTTTAATCACTACTCCACTTTAAGTCGAAAAGCGAATGGCGTTCAGCCACAGAGCGCCGCTTGAGCAATTTGGACGTTCAAACACCCAGTGACGTTAGAAGCCGTAAAGGAAATTTTAGCATAAAAGCAAAATAAAACTTTATATACGCAGTAAGCACATATCATGTAAAGAAAAGTTTTGTAGTATGTTACATTTTTTTTATCGACAAAAAAGCTTGTATCTTATTACAGCGGTTATTAAATCATAATAATATAATCTGAACCTTGCTTTATAAGATGACGTCGTGATTCTTTTTGGGAAAATATCCAATATTAAAATACTTCTACGCTTGGAGTACGAAACATTCGAATCTATAACAAAGTCGTTTCATTTTGTTTCAATTTATTACAAATAGATAAACAACAAGCACGTGATTGTTTCTATTTTACCTGTATCAAATGTTTCTGGTGATGACTGCAACATAAACATGTCATAATAATGTCCCTTAATTTTCATTAATTCATCATGATTCCCACTCTCTATGACACTACCGTTTTTTAACACATATATTTTGTCGACATTTTTTATAGTACTTAATCTGTGAGCTACAATGATCGTAGTTCTTCCTTCTTGAGCCTGAAATTTTGTTAAAAATTACAAAACTGAAAAATTAATTGAGTGTGTTTGTGGGGTAACAAATTTTGTTTTTGCTTCGCGCTCTAAAAACTTAGCATTATTTTCGTGTGTAGAAAATTTTATCAAAAAACAAAATTCTTGTAAATGAACCAGAAAAAGGCATATTCTTAAAATTTGCAGGTTCAGATATTTATTTTATTTCATTTTTATATTTCGACTACCAAGCAGAATATATTGATAGTAAGAAACACACAACTGTAAATCAAAAATCCTCTAGCTGTATAATGAAAGAGGCGTAAAACCCAACAGAGATTGAAAGGTCTCTATAATTGAAACCTGTACTGGTCTAAAGGAGGTGTAGCAATCGCAGTTTACGCTTATGTCACACAAGCTTCTCTGCGTTGTCTTCGGCCAAGATAACCCGCGTCTTTTTCCTATGAAATTAGTAGATATGCTGGTTGTCTAGCTTAATGTACATATATATAAGGAAGTGTTACCAATTCATGAATCGTCGCAAAAGCGTACCCCCAAGTGATAACATAGTATTGCAGAATACATACCCTATCGAGGGCGTTCTGCACTTTAGCTTCGGATGCAGTGTCTAGCGCGCTTGTAGCTTCGTCCAGCAACAGAATTCGTGGGTTCCGTATAAGAGCCCGAGCAATCGCAATTCGCTGCTTCTGCCCACCTGAAAGCGAGGCACCACGTTCTCCCACGATTGTGTCATATCCCTAAAATGGGTACCTAACAAAATAAATAATATCTAATTGTACTCTGCCTGACTAATGCAAAGATTTTCAGTCTATTGTCAAGTAACAATATATAATACTTAGGAAAACCTAAGAGTTAAATAATAAAATTACTAGCGCTAATATTACAGTATGTAGTAGAAACAAGTGAAGTAGTAGACCGTATTGAATACAGTTTTTTTCATTTAAAAAATAGTCTCGGTGTCATTTATAAATATACCAATATCTTAGGCTACCCAGCCTAGCAGGTAGGTAATATGTCGACTCATATACAATTCTCTATTCAACCAAAAAATATATACATCTCAAAAACTCAGTAAATCGTATTAAAAATAGTGCTAATTTTTCTTGCTCTCTGAGCCTGGAGTTGTTTTTATAGAATTACAAGCCATTCTGTAAATTTTAGGCTGAAATTCAAGTAATCTATACATATTACTTGATACAGGCGCAGAATTATCAAAAAATGTATTTGAAGCTTGGGAGAACTCGCATGACGTATTAATTGTATTCTGTGATCTCTCTAAGGCTTTCGAATTTGTTCTTCATGATACTTTCATCAGGAAATTACACCATTACGAAATTAAGAACAAAATTCTTGATGTCATGATCTCGTACTTGAAAAATAGAGTTTAGAGGGTTAAAATAAATTGTAAAACTTCTTCAGTTTCTGCGGCTAAGGTTGGCGTACCGCAAGGATCTCTGTTTATGTTTGTTGGTCCATTTATGTTTCATAAGGGATACTCACGACATTGTATTGTTCGCGGACGACACTTATATTTAAAGTGAAAAACAATTAAATAAGTATTATGAAGTGAACAATGCGATATCCAAAATTGTATAATAGTTCACAGGTAACAATCTTCTTTAAATAGAAATGAAACGAAGTTAATTAAGTTTTCAAAGCCCATTGTTAGGTTAGTAGGCACCAATGTACAACTGTTAAAACTTTATTTAATTAGATAGAATTAATATAATAATAGATAAATATTATAGAATTTCCATTTGTTAAAATTTAATGTACTACGTTAAAAAGTCGTGTATATTTAGAAAAAAAGGTGATGTTCGCGATGTAAATAATATCAATAATAAGTAGCAGTAGTAGTACGAATATGCTTGGGGATAGAGGTTTCAATCTCGCACTGCAATTTGTAATGTAAAAAAAGTAAAAGTACTTTTGCACTAAAGCGCAATTTGTAATGTGATTTTTTACACTTTGTTACTTTTTATTTTGGTTAAAATTAGATTGTAATTTGTATTTTTATCTAGTTTGTAATGTAACTATTAGTATTAAAAAAAAAAGACAAGCCCGCTGAGTTTATTCCGTCGGATCTTCTTAGTGTGTGGTCGCAATTCCGATGGTGGTAGTTTATAAAAATGTCAAGCACCACTTGTGTGGTCCATGAGAATAAAGATTTTTCTGATTCTCATTGATGCTTATCACAGAAACCAATGATCGTTGACCACAATTTTGGCACTTATCGTCGTTACAAGATCAACTGGTGAGCGTTAGCTTATGTCGCACCTTGTATCACAGCAACAAATGTGTGCCAATGGTCATAGCGGATGTTCTCGCAGATCACGTAAAATGAAATCTAATTATCAAAACACACGAACACACATACCGATGGTAGTTTTATTATAAATTGATGGGCGTTAGCTTGTCTTGCAACTTGTTCTATCTCAGCGTCAGTGGCATCCTCACGCCCGTAGCGGATATTCTCTCGGACCGTCGTGTTGAACAGCACCGGCTCTTGTCCCACCAGACCGATTTGTGAGCGAAGCCATTTCACTGCTAAATTCCGAATATTGTTTCCATCGATAGATATCTGTATAAATGCGAAATTAGAATCGTTTATTTGTGATAATAAATGACTCCGCCACATAAAGGTTGTCTCTATCTTTTAAATATAATTTAATTAACTCCCAAATTGTACTTAATTTAATATCTTAATTAACTTTTGTTAATTAACAATCATGAGAAGAAATATTTACAGTACTTACGCTACCGCAAGTCACGTCGTAATTTCTGGACAAAAGCTGTACAATGGTTGATTTGCCGCATCCAGAATGACCGACTAACGCAACTGATTGGCCAAGTTTGACATTTAAGGTAACTCCATTTAGAATCTGTAATAACATAATGTTATAATAATTTAATTAAACAATGTTAATACATGTATATAATATCTCAGAAACTTACCAACAAATCATTATATTTTTAAGTACAAATCTAAGTTTTGCTTTTTCACTTACCGGTAGGTCAGGTCTAGAAGGATAATAGAACATTACATCACTTAATTCAATATTCCCATGAATAGAAGATGGCGTTATTCCTTCATTTGAAAGTGGATTTATTGTGGGAATATTTTCAATCAAATGAAATATTTGAGCTCCTGCGCCGCGAGCGACTCCGAACACTTCCATTATAGTGGATGATATTCCAAAACTATGGGTTCCGCTTAAAACACCATAAAATACCTGAAAATTGTCTTCCATTTGGATTTCGAATACATTTGAATTCTATAATTTTTGACGGACTTTAGTGCTCGGCTTTATTTCAAAATATATCTAACCTGCGAGATAAGGTTGAAATTTTGATATTATTATACAACCAAACCTTTTTTCAACACAATGAACTTATTAAATTTAAGTCATAATAGGATGCTGCAATATGTGAAGTGTTTTCATGGTTTCATTACGCCACAGCTCCTGTACCCATCTCGGGTGATCTGATCACTGAGCGAGTCCTGGTGAGAGACCTTAATTGTCACTTTAATACTTAGGCGAGACATCGCATAACATTTATTCATTATATAAATATACTTTTTGTTCGGTTAAATCGATTTTGACAAGCCTTCTTTTTGCCAAGTAGGCAATGTTATAGGATAAAAAACATAAGTTATTGTTTAGCCCAACTTTTAACACAGACAGACGAAAATATATTCCAAAAATCTACTTACAGCTATCATTGTTTCGACATCATAATTTTCAGGCTCTTCAATCATTAAGTTGTATCCAAACCAAAAGGATAAGGCTTGACCACCGAAAAGAAAGAAGTATAGTAAACCCATCGCCAAACCATTTATATAACCTAGAATAAAAAAATAAACAATTACACATAGAGTAGAGCGTTGCATCTAGTTCGCGTTGATTTGGTTCACAGTGTTAAGAATTATTGCGTTTAATTCAGCCGTTGAGTTTTAACGTTGGATATGGTAGATTAGTTATCAATGGCGATATTATCAATCGTATACCTATTTAGGAATTCTCAAGAAGAAGTGTCGGACACTCTTAAAACCATCCTCAGTGAAAACACGAGCAATTTAATTGTGGAACGGCGAGCAAGGTTTCCGCTTTGCATTTTATATTTGTTTTATCAAAATTTTATCAGCCATTTTGTGGACATGAAAATGTCAACGGATGCTCATTCTAATTTTAACACCAACGATTTCTTTTGACCACCCCACTCTCCCTTCCTCCCTCCCTCTCTCACTCACTGCTGTGAGCAATTGAAGTAACTGATAATTGTAACAATAAGTTTCCTTAGCGCTTTCATGATTTTTCTGATAAACCCAATCTCCGATTCCCAAAAGTAACGTTGGGATAGGTATAGAAGCATAATTCTGTACCTATCCCGACGTTACTTTAGGGAATCGGAGATTGGGTTTGTCAGAAAAGCAGTATTACGCCTTGATTCAAAAACTCCTTTTGAAGTAGTGCTTCATTCACGCAATTCCTTACGCACACTCTTTTTTCAACATCCGAACACCTACCATTCTGGTAAAAGCACCACCTACCGAGATATTATACCATTTCATCTACTACCACTCGAACATTCGTTCTGGCTAAATTTATATCAAATATCATTACTTCGGTTTTCATCGTAGAAATGTAAGTTTATCTATACAATTAATTAAACTATAGCCCAAAACTAAAACATCATCTTTCTTCTTCAGAAAATACTTCCAAGACGCTTTTACGCTTAAACTAATTTAAAAGTAAATAATATTCGTTTTTACCTACGAATGAAAAAACCGAGTTACCTCTTTGTATGTTTATTTTTCTCACGTCTGCAAGATGTTCTTCGTATCGTTCTATTTCTTTTTGTTGACCAGAAAATGCAAAAACTGTTCTTATAGCTGAAAATACTTCTTCTGCAATAGAACTGGCTTTGCCCGATGCAGTTGCTTCCTGTTTTGACAGTTTTGAAGAAATCTGGAATCGTATTTAAGTGGTTTGTAAGTATGTGTTTTGTGTAAGTTTCACATATCATTATGACACTGACTAAATGTTCAATTTCTTAACGAGACATTCGTGTTTATACGACGATTGTGGAAATTGGTGTTCGATTTGGCATCAAGTAATGTATATATGTATAGCTAATTAGAAAGAAACAAAGACTGTCTATCGAATTTGCCGCATTAATTTGTTCTAGCAGCTCGTCCAAGCTTTGCAGGAATGAAGAAATTTTTATGTTATGTTACATTTATACCTTCCTCTTATTTATTAAGCATACATACATAACTCCGATGCAAGACAAGGGGTGTAACAAGTTTGACGTTTCTGTCTCTGTGTGTGTGTGTGTGTGTGTGCATGCATGTGTCTGCTTAGGAGTCAAAGTCTTCAGCTAATTTGTAAGCATCGGATTGGATATAAGACGTACTATGGATATTTATTATAGTTTTGAACATATGTCAGACTGTCATTATTAAACTTTATTATTAGACTATTAAAGCACTAACTAATGACGGTAAAACTGAGCTGGTCTAATTATGGAGTTCGAAGATCGAAGATAAGAGCATTCGTAACCCTAAAGATAACCACTGCTGGATAGCCTGGATACCTAAAGATAAACACACAGATTTTAAATTCGTCTTGACTAAATCTGTTAAAATTTTCTGATCACGAAGACTTGAGAACAAGGACCTGATGAAAGAACTGAGAGTTGGCTGGTGAATCATAGTCTAAAATTTACGGTATTATGTTTCGTATTTTTTGCAGTTTATCTAAAGCACATCAAAAAGAGAGGTGTTGTAAGTTAGATGTGTGCGAGTGTGTGTCTATTTGCGGCATCATAACTTTTGAAGGGATGGACTTTCTGTTGGGGTTTATTGAAAATTTTTAATTTTAAGATTATTTGTAAGTAGTTAAGGGGGTGGGATTTTTCGCAATAATGAAATAATTTAATTGCGAATGTAAAAAAATCTTAATTTATATAATGAAACAGATTTATAAAGTACACACACGCATACACTTACACACACAAATTTACACTCATACAAGGTATACAAGCGCGGTGATAGTACCTTAGTCCTACTTCATGCCAATCGTAACATCAAACTGAGGCGATGTATTACCGTTCTACTATATACATGCTTTACATTCGAAATACGTCGACGGCATGGCACACAACAGACATTCATCTAACTCATAATCATGTAAAATGTCCCACAGCACCTTGTGTAAAACACTATCAAACGATTTTTCAAGATTCATAAAATTACAGAAATTTCCTTCTTCGCTACGATGTTGTGGAGCGAAAACACAAGGTTCATACATGTTCTCCCAATCCAGAAATCATTCTAAACCTACCACAAAATTCCATCGGACATTTGTTTTTTATAAACAATCAATTGATGGCTTAGGATGATGCGTGTTTGCCTTTACAATTAAAATGTTACTTTAACATTCATAAAAAATGACCTAGAAAGAGTCCTTATGGCAGGACCACCTAGTTGATCGGGTGAGTCTAATGTGACAGTAATGTACTGTTTTTAACGTTATTTTATATTTTGCTTTTCTAATTACACAATTGGAGTTATCTACTTTAATATCATTTGACTATACCAAAATAAAATATATAGTGCTGTCATAGCCCGAGGGGACAACACTATCAATCGTCAAATTTGATTGAAGCTACGTTCATCAAAAGGGAGAAGTTTCTTTGATACCGCGTATCCCTATGATTCCAACGGATATTTCATTTGAGTTCAAACAATCACAATATCGTGTGCGTTTATCATTTGCGATGTACCACCATACAGTGGGTATGGTGGTACATCGCACCAGCAGTCTTACCATATCTTATACTTTTGATCGCTAATTTTACTTCTTCCATCGAAATGCTGTCTGACACTTCCGCTATTTCTTAATCATTTAAATGTTAGGCCCAACGTGCTTTCGTTAGGTTGTTCCTGAACATAAAGATACTTATCGAAAAAATCGCTATAAAGTTTTATCATGTCAGTGGCTAAAGTAAAATACAATTAAATAAACTTACCAGCTCCGGTATTCCCACGAAGAATAAGGAAAACGGCAACGAAATTAGACACAACAGAGCCAGTTTCCATCCCTTTATTAGTGCCATCACTACAGAACTGAGAAACGCTACCTGATAATATACGAATTGTCCCAATTTCTCCCCAATTCCGTCTTCAAGTTTTACGATATCACTGAAATCATCATTTAAAGTTATTTTAATGTTCAGTAGTAACAAAAATTAAAAACACGCATAGATTCGCATCGAATTCGGAAAGAAAACGTATCATTTTAACTAAACCTCTACTTGAACTTGATTCACAAAATTTGTGTACTCATTTTTCTTTATATTATGTATATTTTCTATTATTCTCTTCATGTATAATTTGGTCATACAGGTACCAATGTACTTCTACAACATTCACCAAAAAACCATAAGTAGTAAGAAATCATTGAGTTTTAGCTTTAATCTGAACGTGACAATAAATTACTACATTACTTATCAAATAATAAATCAATCTTTTTAGTTAAACCAGGTTACTAATAATAAAGCTAGTTTCTTAAATTACATAACAAAATGCTGAATTGTTTTGACTGTATAACTTAAATACTCGTAAATATGATACAGATATCTCACCCCGTCATTTTAGCCGCAAAGTCCCCAGTTTGGTGTTTGTCAAAATATTCAAAATCTTGATTTAACGCTGCTTTTAAATATTCCTGTCGTATTCGGTAAACCTGAAATATGTTTTTATGAGTTATAGTTCTTTGAAATATAATAGGTTATTTTTTTATGTCAAAATCAAAATGTTTAGACTAAAACGGGGCAGCACAACACGTTTTCATAACTTTTAAATTTTTTTATCTCTCAGGCTTTCTTTCTGTATCCCAATGATGATTCAAGCAGAATCTATTCAATTGATTGGAACGAAATTTTGCAGGTTAGATACCTTATGTTCCAAGGAAGGTTTTATGATATACTAATACATTCAAATACTTGAAAATGTATTTTTTTACTATTTATAATAGGTACTGTACTTATACGTACTATCTATCATTAGATAACTTAAATACACTTACCTGATTATAAGCCGAAATATTCATAAGAATAGTTGACAAATATGCTGTAATTATTTCACTAGCACCAACTAGTGCATTACATATTGCATAATGTTTTACTGCTTGAAGAAAAGCCTCTCCATCCGGGGCTCCTATAGTATACGACATTCCGTAATTGACCATACTCTGTAGCAGAGCTGAGTAAAATAGTGTGTCTATAGGTTTAAGACAACCACCTAATATTGAAGAAATAATTCCTAATATTACGAAGGCTTTATCCCTTCCAGAGGCGAAACGAAACTGGAATAATAAGAAGTTATTATTAACCTTGTGCTAGTTATTATTAACCGCTCAACTGCTCGCAACCCCTAAGGGGCTGTTTAAAATCGCCGCTCAATGCTTGCAGACCCTAAAGGCCTCCGTCTGCCGCCCTCCATTTTTAATTCAAGTTTGTTCAAGTAAACTTTGTGTATCCAAACATTTTTTTTTGTGTGGATATATAATATACAACCTGTGATTTTGACTATACAACCTGTCGTATTAAAAAGTTTGAAGTGTGTCAACATGGTAAAAAATTTTTTCGGAACGAGTTGAGTGAGCATGACTTATTCATCCGTTGCGCTTTTTTCAAGTATAAAATTAAAAATTTTGTAATGATGCAGTTTTAGTAAATTAAAAATTTTCAGTAAAGTTAAATCAGTTACAATTAAACGTTAGAAGTTTCACATAAAATAATTAAATAGTCGTTGACTCCAAATATATGTTTCATTAAACATAACTTAGCATCTTGAATTAAGTAAAATAAATACATTAATATTCCTGGACAAGTTACACAAATTGAATCTAACACCAAAGTTAGCAAATCATATACTTACTAGTGTCATGGGAATACACAGAAATACTTAAATAGATACCAGAATAAATTTAATAAACACCCAGAACCGAGAATGCAGACATCTAAATTTTCATCACACAAATGCCTGCCACTTTAGGAATCAAACCCGAACTTAGCTGTTAGTCAATGTAGATAAGCGTGCACGCTAGCCCACGGCAAACAAGGCGGTCCTAAGGATTGAATTGCGCTAGATTTAGACGGCGCCAGTCAAATACGTTAGCTAATATATTCTCTACATCAGACATGAATTTGGTCCAGCTCTCAATGATTTTGATCCCATAAAGTATTCTCTCAGCCGGTAGGTATATGAGGCAAGGCTTGAACTATTATTATCTATTATCTATATACTAACTATTATCCGCGTAGCAGTTAATGTTATTGATACGTAAAATATCATTAATATGCAGAAAAAGCAGTATAGCAGATGCTACACAGCCTTGGGAACACTCCGACGCATAACATAAAATATAAGGTTAAAAATACATGCTAAACAAATACTTCAACTAGTTCAACAACCGCAGTAGACTTCAACAACCGCAATCGCATACGCAGGCTGGTGACGTTATGATTTGTACCAGGTACCGCCTAGTGTACAACAAGCGAAATATTAACGCGGACTATTTTAAACGAATATTTATAAAAGTAAATACTACAGCTTGGCAATAATATTTAAAATGCATTACCATTTAGGCCTTAACTCCCTTGTATTAAAATTTGACCGGTCGCTTTGAAAGTAACCCTTTATATATCGTTAGTGCAAATTACAATTTTACCAAATCTCATTAGAATCAGCAGATTTCCCATGATTGAAGCAAAAACTAACAGACAAACAGATATTAATTTAAGAAATAGTCAAATAGTGTTCTGCTATTGATTTTATTAGCCTAGACCTTTTTTCTTAATAATTAATTTAAATTTAATTTTAAAATATTAGTTAATTTTATTTATCCTTATTGGAACAACTTCCGTTTGGTTTCCGGAGGTGGCGTTAATAACTGCGACACAGTCTCTGACTAATGCAGTTACTATCGTTACAACATGTTGTAACTGTATAATTGTGTAATTGTTTCAAATAAATATTTTCAATATCAATTTTCAATTTAACTGTACTGAAATTTGTTTTTGTACATTTCTATTATATTTTGACAAATTATAACAATTCAAACTTTAGCCTTATTTGTATCATGTGCGTGGGTGCGTCTTACCAGTGAGATAAATGACACGCTAGGAACTTTATCTTCATTTTTGCTCTTGAAGTCACTGAAAATAAAGTAATAGTATGAAAATATCCCTGGAAAAATTATAGAAACTGATCCAATTCCAAAGTAAGCAAATTATAAACTTGTAACACCCATAATACCAGCACAGATTAAATAATAATCATACAGACCCGAATCAAACCCTCTGTGATCGAACCAAAGCCACGCGGTAGGTCGGTGAAGTTATGCGTGTTAGCTAACTTCTGGACCACCGAGGCGATAAAATGAAAAAATATTACTACGCACTAAAATGGGTTATGGAAAATACATTTGACCCTTTTCTAATTTTTTTTGCGATTTTAAAGAAAGAGCGTACTTCTAAGGTGGCCATACGAATTCTGGATCTCTTAAAGGAATGTCGGGGAAATCATTTTGTGTACATAGATTTACTTATTGAACTCGAAGTCAGTTTTACTGTGCTAGATTTATACGAATATGTGAAATTATAAAAACAGGATTTTGAATATTTTGGTTCTCAGTTTTTTTTATAACTTGAAACTTATGATTTTCGGCAAAATTAGAAATCGACTTTCATTATGCTACAACTTTGTAGCAACTGGATCTTTAGCAATTATATATATCATTTTGTTTGATTTTTTGTTAGCTTTATACCTTAATAACAATAAAAATATCGTGTTTTTTGAATCATTAAACTACAACTTTGTAGCAACTGGATCTTTAACAATCATATATCAATATATTCGATTTTTTGTTAGCTTTATATCTTAATAACATTGAAAATATATAAAACAGGATACAGGAACAGGAAAAACTTTTCACCTTTTATTTATTGGTTACAATTTTTAAACTTTCATAATCAGTTAATTCGAAAAGCATTCCGCATCACAAGCAAGCGAGCATTCACTTTAGGAAAAAGAAAACATTTTAATAGACAATTGTTTCCAAATTGATCGATCTTACCCTTTTAAGTATTAAACAAATCTAACCTCAGTTGTCCATGTATTGTAGAACCTTACAGAGCCTAAATCCTAAAGTTTTCTTTTTTTAGATGTTACAGGTGCGTCGTTATGCGCAAAAGTTATGCGTTTTGTGGAAGTTTACTGGCTACTAGCGGCCCTCCGGACCGGAATATGTAAACTTTGCAAACAAGTTGCGCTAGTGAACTAGATAAAGATGTATGCTATATCAGAAGACCAATAAGAAGTAAGAAGAAGAAGAACCAGAAGAACAAGGAATGTTTGTAAGGTTCAGACCACGTGATTCTTCAAGAGAAATTACTTCTCCCTTGTGACATTTCATTTTTTGGTGCAATCTCTATTAACTTCACCTAAATAACACTAAAAACGACGGAATGCACTCCGGAAGTGCTGGCCGAAGTGAAAACTTAAATGGCAACGTTGTGCATTTTTGACATTTTGGAATGGCTAGGGAATAATTTTGCACGAACCGCTTTAATTATCAATACGAAAGTACTATCATTTATGTGGTAGAATACAATATTCGTTTGTTGCGCTATCGTACACAAACACGACAACAGGAACATTCGCGCAAGCGCCCTGCTTTCAGGTCACGTGTCCTGACGCGAGTTTAGAAGTTTCTACCCATTCCAAAAAAAGAACGCAACGCCGCTAAGAAAGTTTTCACTTCAAAAACTGCCAACCCAAACAAAGAAATCCTAGTAAAAATAAACGTAGTAAACAACAACGGCATCGGGTAAACTTTGTAGCGAAGCATCTGCAGAATCTGAATCTAAACTTTGCACAATAACTATGTGGGACACTGGGAATTACTTCACTAATAATTTACACAATAGATAAATATAATTCAAACACACACACATACATACACGCACACATACACGCATTAATATTATAACACCTTTTATTTTCCGCCGGGGGTTGAACAATAACAGAGTGGTATTATTTCTTGATAATTGATAGAAGAAGGCGTTACTTTGCGGAAATCCATACTTAAATCTAAATAAAATTATTTAATTTGCAATATTCCGCCAAAAAATGTATACGTATTATGGAGTAACAAAACAGACAAAATAGTGCGCTAAGAATGAATTGGACTTACCGGAAGCTAAAGCTCCCAAATATATCCAGCTCCACACACCACTAAACTGTTTTATTAGAACCAACAATACACATACTACTAAAAACTCAACGTACGTTTCGCTTCGTAACCGAAGCATCATCAGGAGAAATCGACTGCACTCCGCGAAGGTCGAGCACATACTATTATTTATTGTTTTGGTAATATTTCATTTTTTTCGCATACATGTTCACATTCGCATACTGATTTAAATTATTATAAAGAAATCAAATGTATATGTAATATGTCAATAGCAATTGTCAAAAGAAGGCTACAACTAAAAAAAATAAAAACAAAACAAAGGAATTCATTAATTGCATCATTTTATTTTATCTTGATTCAATAATTCAAATTTATAAAATTATTGTTCTATTTATTATTTCTATGTATTAGAATAGTCGACTAACACCCATAACACAAGCATATAATTTGCTCAATTTGGGGTTAAATTCAATTTCTGGAACTTGGACAGGGATATTTATTTATTGAAGTTATACTTCTTTTGGCGCGTTAGGAAAAATGATGAGGGTAAATTTTTACGATGCGCGCGCACACCGTCACGAAAAACCGACATGATGAAGTTAGCTATAGATAACATTTTAGTTTTTTGTGATATTTTTATTAAATAAACTTTATTTAACTAAATTATGCATTATAATAAAAAATGTATTAAATACCTTTTTTCTATGGTTAGTGTCATTTTGTCTACAAATGTAAAATAAGGCAAAAGATAAAATTTTTAAAAAGATTTTTATCTTATTACGCCGAAGAAGTATAACTTCTAACGCGTATACATAAGTACACACACAATTTTTTTATTTGTTATCCGTGCACTCAATTACGTTTGAAATTAAATAAAGTCTTCTAGCTACCAATAGCTTTATAACATTAGTTAATTATATATTTCTATTAACACGATTGTGATAATTACGACTACATATTTTCATTTGTGAACAGCTCGTTAAAATTATTAAAATCTGTTTAATTAGTCATTTAGATAATTCTGTGTTTTTTATTTAATTTGTTATTTTATAAAATATTTTTTTATCATTATGTGAATTTTTTTTGGAAAACATCTTTTTAGTCGTTTTAATACATAATTGACAATTTTCCGGCATAACCGGTAGATCTTGGTTAAATCTATAATAATAAAAATCATTATAATTTATCCAATGGCAGTTTTTTGCGTCAGATAAGTTAATCATTTCTGCTAAAATATGTTTTTCAAATGTTACCACTTTTTAATGTTACTGTTGTGTACTCAAAAACATAATATTATATAAAATAGTTATAGACTTATATAGTTATAGACAATACACAGAAACACCACAAGACAACGACGCACCTGTAACATCTATGGTGTCTAAAGTTCTCGGTTGTCTCTTACCATCAAGAGAGTCATGTATTTGTACGCTGTCTTGACATAAAAAATCTTACCTGTTCCCCTCGCTTTCCGCTCTACAATCCTTTTTTGAACTTTTATTTTTAGCATGTAACTTTTTTCCAACATTTTTACTTGTTTCTTTGTCCTTTAAATCCGACATTTGAAATAACAAATCACTATTTTATTATTTTACTAATGATTATTTTTCTTTTTTATAAATTATTTTCAACTATACTTTTTTTGTAAATGTGAAGCGATCATTTAAAGTTTACTGTATTAAATGGCGCAACTTACTGACGGGTGGTTAGGTAAAACATTATATTTATATTTCTTTGTATTGCGATTATGTTGTCCTTCAGTCAATTATATAGACCTCTAATTAATGAAAATAAATGAGTATGTGTAATCAATGTTATTCATTTTTATTGAAGGATTATAATATAGATCTAAATAAAAATTAATTGTCAAAATCGCCGAAAAACACATCGTCGCTATTTAACCCGGGAGGAGATGTTAAGACCCATTGGGATATTGGAAGTCGTCTCCGTACAGTGTCATGTCGTGGAAGATATACGCACGATACAAATGACTATCTCAAAATTATAGTCACGCTACCGACAGACGGCTGAAAGTGGCGAAGAAAGATCTTGGGCCAATGCGCATCAAAAATCCATGGCAGGATCGATTTTTGTAAGTGGTCCAGAAAAGACCCAATAGTGAACAAACAGCACAAAGCCGACCTTCATACTTATAGACTACCCTAGTTTCACATTTAAGAAGAAGACGAAGATTAAAATATACAAGCTAGCACATGAACTGAGAAGATCGTCGATGGGATATAGTACACTCTCCTGATGAGTTCTGGGGGCTGATTATGTATCCCAGTTGCCAACTCAAAATGGAAAAGTGTACATCAAATAGCTGCCCACTGGTTTCAGTTTCGTCCGGAATACTGGAGAATACGTTTCTGACAGGTTTCTAGACGTACCAGCTGGCAGAATTCCTTTCAAGAAGCGTATAGACCAAGGTGGTGCAATCATGGTTTTAGAAAGATCTGGTTCAGTGAAAGAATTAATTACTTTTTGATACAGGACAAATCAGGTTTTTGAACTTATAACCTTGCTAAACCGAGTGCAAATAGACCAAATTTTTCGACCTATGCACGACCATGTCCTTTCACATACAGTTAGTGTTAAATTGGTTGAAGCAGAAATATGTAGCAGCAGCAGCAGAATCACTAAATCTACATTAGTTTGAGCACGTGTGGTTTATGAAGAAAAGATGGACATTTCTGATTATTTGCAGATTACCAATTCTTTGCATATCTGTAATAGGTGCCTGGTACGATTTTCCTTCTTTCCTCTGTGTAGAACATACCAACTACCGTCCTGCCTGTCAGCTGCCAATAAGACCATAAACCATTGGTAGTAGTCCTGTGCAGCAACTTGGTCCGGGCTCCTTTGCAGAATAGACCATCTGCCTTCCTGCCAGGCAGCTCGTGAAAGGCGAGCATAGGCGTACCGTCACTAATACCGTGACATCTGACTAGGTGGTAGAGTTTCGCAGCGACTCACCCGGTCTGGTACCACCGCCTTACCTATTCCTGCCGCCAAAAAGTCATGACGTGTTCCGGTTTGGAGAGTAAGGTAGCCGGTAAACTTACTTTTGCTTGAGGCCTAACATCCCGGTCTCAGGTTGGCAACGCACCATTACCACCTTTGGTGTCTCTAGGCGGCGTGAATTTCTTACCATCAAGAAATCCGTCTGCTTGTTTGCCTTCCAATATAGTAAAAAAAAAGAATCCACCACTTTACCTATTCTTGTTGCCATATTTCGGTCCGCAGTGTAAACTAGCCAGTAGACTTACACAATTGGCCTAACACCCTGGCCACAGGACAGCGACACACCTACAACATCTATAATACGAGTATCTATATTATAGTATATATCTCTTCTTATTTTTCTTTCTTTGGGTTTCGGCCTTCACGTTAGTATTTAGCCATTAGTCAAGTAGAAATTTTGCAACAAATTTTATATCAATATCAATTATTTATAATTAGTCATCAGTCATAAGTCGTCAGTAAGTCATGTCAGGCTCTTGGGTAAAGCGGTGGCTCATTACACAAGCTCTTTAATGAGATTTGGCGGCAACGAGGAAATAAACGATAGTCTAATGTCTTAACGATTATTTCATTTGTGCTATTTCACTGAACAAAAATTATACAAAATGCCACCAAAATTGACTAATTTCACTCAATATCAACACGAAATTCAATAATTATGAAAAAACTTCGACCAACTTTTCTCTCGATGGCGCCAAAACTCGTATATATACCTATATCTCTTTCTATTAGAGAAGTTTCGAGCTTGTAAGCTGTATTTTGCCATAAAAACAAAAATAAAAAATGTGATAGCTAATTTTAATGATTTTTTATTGTTATTTCCATCCCAAGTATATGATTATTTCAAATTTTGAAAGAACAAAGGCCAACCCATAAATCATTTTATTTTAGGTGAAATGATAGCATTTAAATATTTGGATTAATTGAGAATTTATTCTTAATCATTCGCATTACAAAAATGCTTTGAGTATTGGTTTAATACTCAAAGAAAAAATATTAGGGAAGAAGTATAGGAAAAATTATATTAAATTTTAAACATCTCGAGGTTAGGTTTTTAATTAAAAATAATTTTCCACAATCTGTGGCACGCCATGTTGTCAATGACATTGGTAATTGTTTGACGGCATGATAAATTCTCTTTTCCTGAATAACGGCCTAGTATCCCAAGATTTTTATAGTGCCTAATTGAATTAAATGTAATAAAAAAAATATTTGCTTATTAGGTCTACAAAACTGAGATACAACTTTTATAATACGTATATCAAATTAATCCTTATAAAATAAACATTTTCTAAACTGACCTTTCCTAGATGTACACACAGCATGCTAAATAAATGAATAACAAAAAGAGACTGGTTTAGTCTGGTACCGTTATAATCCTAATGAAAAAATTTAATATTATGTTAATGTTAAATAATTTAATGTTAGATAAATAAAACAGATCGTGTATATCACACACCACAGATCACTCGTTCATTAAATTGTAGTTCCTAAAATTTACTCATCCTTACAACTACTATGCAAATTAAATTTTTCGATTCCAATTTCAATCAAGTTGTGTGCTTACAAATTTCAGTCTTAGTAACGGCTAAATTGTTCAAGAATCATGACGAATACTTAAAAAATACATAACTATCAGAGATCGTGCTGGTTCGGGCTCCTTTGAAGAATAGGCCATCTGTCTTACTGCCAGGCAGCTCGTAAATGGCGAACATAGACTTACCGTCACTAACACCGTGACATCTGACTAGGTAGAGTTTCGCAGCGACTCACCCGGATTGGTACCACCACTTTACCTATTCCTGCCGCCATAACGTCATGACGTGTTCCGGTTCGGAGGGTAAGGTAGCCAGTAAACTTACTTTTGCTCGAGGCCTAACATCCCGGTCTCAGGTTGGAAACGCACACTTACGTAAGAAAATTCAGTTCAAAACTATAAGAGATTTAAAAATGTCTACATTAAAAAAACTGCACTTGACGATACAGAAACTGTTTAATTAATTACTTTATCTCGATCAATAAGTTTGAATTGCCAGTTTTTAATGTCAAAATAGAAGCTTTTGGCTTGAAAAAACCTAATCAATAGTTAGTTAAAAGCTTTATTGCACAATAAATATACCTAAAAAATATTTAAATTTATTTGTCATTTATAGGTCTATGTGTTTGTGGTATATCTGAAACAGCTGAGCTGTTTTGCATTTACTTTTTGAACCTTCATTGTAAAATAGTTGATGTTATACAGTCGTATAAAGATCAAACAAATTTTAATACGTCGAAAAACCCACAAGCAATAGCAACTTTATTAAAAAATGTAACAATTACCAGTTCATTCTAAATAAAAAGAATAGCTAAAACAAGGATAAGTATTTTAATAAACTATAGAGTAGGTATTATATATTTCCAATTAGTCGCCTCTGTGGTCGAGCGGTCCGGGTGTTGGACTTGACTACATGAGGTCTCGGGTTCGAATCCCGGGTCGGCCAACAAAAAAATGTTGGTCGGGATTGGAAACGTGCCCGGTTGGCGATAGGCTTGCCACCTATCACATTATGGGACTTAGTATCTTCGGCTAGTCGTGGGTGCCCTGGTTGTGCCTCTGCCTACCTCTTCGGGGATATGGGCGTGAAGATACTTTTTTCCAATTCCGCAAGTCTAAGTAATACAATTCAGTTTTATTTAAAATGTATATATTTCATTTAATTAACATTTTGTAACAATATAATTGTGTAAGTTGTAACAACAGATGCTGTAGAAACGAGAAAAGAATTGTTTATTTGCAGAAAGTTGGCCATGTGGAAAACTATAGGGCGTGCCTGAACCAGATCACGTATCATCGTCAGTTCTTCAGACAAATCTCCATCTGCGGGCAAACGTGTCAATGAGTAAAGTGTAGGTATACATTTCGTCTACTTAGCCTAATCTGCTAAGTCATTTAATCGAAGATTCACTCCTCATTGAATATTGTTGGTACTAGGTGGTAGAGTTTCGCAACGACTCGCCCGGATTGGTACCACTGCCTTACCTATTTGTGCCGCCATAACGTCATAACGTGTTCCGGTTCGGAGGGTAAAGTAGCCGGTAAACTGACTTTTGCTCGAGGGCTAACATCCCGACCTCAGGTTGGCAACGCATCATTACCATCTTTGGTGTCTCTAGGTGGCGTGAATTTCTTACCATCAGGAAATCCGTCTGCTTGTTTCCCTTCCTATAACATTAAAAAAAAATACCGATATCCTATAGAATAATTAGTAGTTTTCTCGTGTTGCTGGAACTATCTTAAAATCGAAACAGACGAGGAACTCCGGGAGTGCCGGCAGAAGTGAAAACTTGAATATCAACGTTGTGCATTTTTGATATTTTGAAATGGTTAGGGAATAATTTTACACGAATTGCTATAATTATCAGTATAAAAGTACTATCATTTAAGTGTTAGAATACAATATTCATTTATTGCGCTATCGTACACAAACATGACAACACGAACATTTGCGCAAGCTCCCTGCGACGTCTTACGAATTTTCGATCAGGTCACGTGTCCTGACGCGAGTTTAGAAGTTTCTACCTTTTCAAAAAAATGTTTTCAAAAAAACCGCTAAAAGTTCTCATTTCAAAAGTTTTGGAGTCATAAGCCTCCTTGTAACCTGTCTCAATGATTTTTTCTGAAATGTCTGCAACGTGCAAGTAGCTTTTATATAAGAAGTTGCTACTTTACAAACTTCTTGCGCCTACTATGAGTCTGACGTTTTGACCCCTGAAGTCTTACGAAACGATCAAGGCATTAGTTATAAAGTGAACGAACTTTTAATGAGTAATTGTTTCATGGTTGGTTGGTTTTTAAAACGAACTTCAAAAACTATAACGCAACTTTTTCTTACTTGACCGCTTGTATGGCCGAGGGTACAAACCTAACTCCACTGACCAATAGCGAGGTTCGTATTCGATTACAGATGGGGGCAGGCATTTTGGTGATGAACATAGATGTCTATATTTCTGGGCCTGGATGATCATTAATGTGTATGATGTTTATTGAAATTTAATTAAGTATTTCTCTACGTTCACTAGCACCAGGGATATTTATAAAAACTATTATCATCTTACTGTCTAATAACTGCCAATTATTTGACTTAACGTCTAGTCAAACAAAATCAGAGTAGACTTAGTAAATACGACAGATATACTAAATATAGTAAACAAATCTATCCTTGAAAAGTCTATAGAACAGTGAAATCTATACATTGAAGAAATTTGATTAAATAAATAAGTTCAGGTTACTAAAAATGAATACATTTCTGCTTTCATAAGATGTGTATCTGACTGTATCCCGATCTCAATTCACGCCAAAGGTACTGATCCGATTAAAAAGAAATGTTGCTTGCCTA
>NJDD01002062.1:0-32437 GCA_002245505.1 Calephelis nemesis
CAAACATCTGAATGTTCACCACACAAATGTCTGCCCCCGTCGGGAATCGAACCCGGGCCTCGCGATTGATCGATGTAGTTAGGCGTGTACGCTAGCCACACGACCAACGAGGCGGTTCGGTAGGAGAGTGTTGGTAGACATATGTAGCCATTGCCCAACAAGCAATTTTCTCTTAGGAATATGCTTGTTTAAGAACTAAAGTCTTATAGCAGATCTATAATACTATGACAATGGTGGTAATTCTGTTGCGCACTCACTAAACTAATTTTAATTTATTGCTGTCTTATTTCAACGAAAGGAACAAAAAGAGACAAAACACTTTTAGCGCTGTCAAATTAGACCGTATACGTCATTTCTAAAGACGTTTAAACTATTACTCGGAAAATGTTGATTAAAAACATCCCGATTTGACATGTTCGGACTAATCTGACGTTTCTAAAACGTCCCATCTCTTTTGTTTTTGTTTCATTTGAGAAAGATAGCATGCATCTAAAATAAGTTTAGTTTGTAAACAGCAGAATTACCACCAATACATCTTAAAAAGGCGTTAATCAAGGCAATTTATACTAAAAAGACAGTAACTTTCAATACACACCCTTATAGAGACGTATAAGGAATAGTTGTAAGACATTTATAAGACAGCTATCTTACAACTGCATTTACCAAGAACTATTGCCCTTGACTATTATTTGCACTTAAAAAAGCATCTTAGTATTGTATTAACTATGATTAAAGTCTGCAGTAAGTGTTTTATTAGATTTGTATCCTTATTAAACTCTTGCATACAACTGCTATAAAGCTAAGAGGTAGTAAGTGTGAATGGTATTTTTCAAGTCAACTTTAAGAGTAGAAGCATAATATTAGACTCCTAGTAGAATATTTTGTCTTATAAAAGACTTATAGATTTACTTTTAAATAATAGCGGCAAAAGATTTGCAATAATTAACATGGAATTTAAGTAGTGGAAAAAAAAATAAGAGATGTAAAGCGTATAGGAAAAAAGTTCATAAAAAATTAACAGACTCAATAAAGAAACTAAAGTTATTACAGTAAAGTGAGACTAGTACGCCAGAAAATTATGATTTAGCCTGTAAATTATTTGATGCTTCCGTACAGAACCAGAAAAAACATCTCTGAAAATTAACTTGAACTGGCAGATTCTAGTTTTAATGCGGGTAACGATGAAAGTTTTGAAACAGATAAAACGGATTACGAAAAAATAATATAATTTTGTGAATATTCAATTTTTATTTACATAATTCACATTCACCGGAAGGACAGCAGTCTTAAGTTGCAAATTCGTAGCAGTTTCGGCACCAGAAAAATTAGGCGTGCAAATTTTTTTTTTACATTGCGTTGAACATGGGCTATACCAAGAGCGGTTAAACAAAGAACGTCTCATATCACAAATAGGTATTTGTTACATATTTAATCAGATCAGAGGGTTTCCTTTTTTTATTACCGCCCGCAGTAAGTACACAATTTTGTGTCTCCATCTTGGGTAGGGAGTAGTATTTCCCGCGCGGAGTTACGCGGCCGCTATAGGCTAAGAACCCATGGAATCCAAAAAGTAAGAGCAAATTTTACGATGCGTTTTACATGCGTGGTAGTGTACGGTAGATAGGACTAAAAATTAACCTACCTTTAAATTCATGTATAATAAATTATGAAACTTATGTTCGTAAATAAATAAAATGTTTATTAAAAATGTGAATAAGTGCTGCGATTTAAATGTTCATTTTTTATAGAATTATGTAACTTCATAAAATTTAATTAAATATTTGCACACCACAATGTGGTAGAATATGTTGTATTCTTAAATATCTTTATTACAACTTTTAACACATATATTCAGAAAATAAATAAATTTGATTTCATTTCATTTTATATCATTTCATTTCATTACATCCGCAGTGCCCGCGTTTACGGTTCACGCGACAGTGGTATTCAAGTTTTTGGGCGATGATTTCAATAGCGACGGCTGTGACCGCACAATCTCGTGAGATTTGAAATAAAACCGCAGTTCCGAGATCGCTGCGGGTGCAAGTAAAACCCGCACCTTGAGTTCTTAGTTTTAAGAGTATCTTTGTCCAGGTGTAACAAAGGTTCCCCGTGTTGGTCCGGGCTCTTTTGTAGAATAGACCATCTGCCTTCCTGCCAGGCAGCTCGTAAAAGGCGAGCATAGGCTCACCGTCACTAACACCGTGACATCTTACTAGGTGGAAGAGTCTCGCAGCGACTCGCCCGGATTGGTACCACCGCCTTACCTATTCCTGCCGCCATAACGTCAATGCCTGCTGTTGACGTGTTCCGGTTGGAGGGTATGGTAGCCGGTAAACTGACTTTTGCTCGATGCCTTACATCCCGGCCTCAGGTTGGCAACGCACCATCACCACTTTTGGTGTCTCTAGGCGACGTGAATTTCTTACCATCAGGAAATCCGTCTGCTTGTTTGCCTTCCAATATTATAAAAAAAAGGTTTATTTAGAAATTTAGCTCACCTTACCTCATCAAACAAAAAGAAAAATCGAGTTTTTCCAATTTTCTAATAAAAAAATGTTGTTCGGGATTGGAATTGTGCCCTGTTGGCGATAGGCTTGCCACCTATCACATTGTGGGACTTAGTGTCTTCAGCTAGTCGTGGGTTGTGCCTCTCCCAACCCTTTGAGGGTATGGGCGTGAAGATCCTTTCACCTCATCAAAGTATACCTACCACAAGATATAATTTGTATGCAAAGGTTTTTAAAAGGAAGGTCCCTTTAACCCTTAATTTGTTAAATGGCTTACATGTAGCCTTACCATTACCATATTCAAGTCATCAATAGGACCAAAGGGTTTAAAGTTGACAGAGGGAGTGTGGAGAGACTTACTCTTTAGCTTATCTTAAAAGATACTAGGTGATCCTATCAATCTGTAATGAGGACGCCTTTTTATAATTTTTGCAAAAAAATAATGTTGATACGAATTTACTAATTACATTAAAAAGTTTGCCCGAAAAAATAAAACAACTAATTTTACTAATCATTCGAAGAAATGTAATTCGCAAGTTGTTTTAGTTTATAAAAACATAATAACACGTAGGTATCTAGTAAATGCATAAATATGTACGCAAAACTTGTAAATATCAATTAAAGTATAAATAATAAATATTATGACTTCGTCTTTTTTTATAACAGCAGCGCTTGTTGATTCAGTCTCCTTTCGACCGATAAATACTCCTCTGATAATGAAATTCCAGAGAGCAAAACAAGGGCAAATCCAGAGTGTAACACCTAAAGAAGTAGTCGCAAGAGCGCTGAAAGTCTAATTGCTCCTAAAAGGACACTTGAAAGAGCGCTCTAATTCTAATTTCCCTTAAACAAAACCATTATAAGACCGTTGTAAGTTATTTTGGTATTGTAACTGCAATAACAAGATCACTGTAAGTGTTAAGTTACTCCTAATAAGAGCGTTGCAAGATAACTATAAGTAAAAATTCTCTTAAAATATTAGCCTAAATCGACACTTATACCGGTTTGTAAGTATGTCCTAAGAGTGAAAATTTTTACTCTTAGGACATCTGTAAGATTAAATTTTGCTAGTTGGGTGGTCGCCTCTTACGAAAAGCCTAGCAGGAAGGCAAATGGTCTAATCTACCAGCGGTCCCGGACCAAGACGAGAAAACTACTACACACACTTAACATTTTACTACTACTACTTTTACTACGCATTTTGCATCGCGGGCTCCCTAATAAGATTATTAGGTAACCTCAATTAACAGACTTTTATTCGAGAGATTTATTACAAGGAATAAAACCAAGAGGTTTACAATTCTTTTACTGTAAACATGCTGTATTCAGAGGCAAGTTGTAGGAACAACGCAATTTTTCAACAAGTACATATCTTCACGTCAAGTCCCTTACGGGTAAGCGGAGAGTATCGAGTGCCAAATTTCAATTTCTTTGCAGACCAAGGCTTGTTCAAATTACATTGTCTTTTCTATATGAAAACCGCCGGTTTCAGAGACATTTGTGTTTAGGCGAATCAACAAAACAGGTTTCGGGTTTCAAACTTTTTGTTTTAATATTTAAAATTTTGTAGAATTTCACAAGCTGCGTATGAATATATGATTCAAAGACTATATAAATACTACGGAATAAGAGGCGGGACTTCCATAGATAAATAGCAAACCTAAAATTGTTTAAAGTTTACTTGAAAAAGTATAACCCGTATAATTTGAAAGTAAGTCTAAATGCATTCAGATATCAGGCAACTAGTGTCATATGATTTGGACGAATAAAAAACATAGCAAACTTATTTTTTTTATTTTTGAATATGCAAGTTGCGCCAAACTGATATGATTAGGCGGGAACAGACTGCTACATCATTGTAGCACAGATTATCTCACGTTGACAGCTACTTCTTCTTCTTCTTTTTTGCTTTCAAACGGTGTGAACAACTTGATACCACTATCTGATAAAACCCAAGCGATTTGATCATAGAAATAATAATAATCATAGTAATTATAAATCCAAATTCAGGTCAATCTTTCGTCTGTCATTCTTTCGCAGGTCGCAGCACGCCCTAGTGAGTTCTGACAACTAAGTTTTAAATCTATATTCATAAAATGGCATGTCCTGATTGATAGATTGATCATGGCTGAGGAAAAACTGTTAGAGTTACAGCCATGAAATTTGGTAAGGTTTTTTTTATTGAGTAGCCACCTACTAACGACGGGGTTTCAAAATTCTACCCCTAAGAGGGTGCAATGAGGGTTGAAAGTTTGTAAGGAAAACCGTCATTTTTTAAACTAGAAATATGAAACTTTATTTTTGGACTACTGATTAAAAATGAGTAGATGCGTATTTTAGCGTTTCTGGAATTCTACCACTATGGGGTTGAAATAGGAGTTTTTTTTATGACATTGGAAGGCAAACAAGCAGACGGATTTTCTGACGGTAAGAAATTCCCGCCGCCTAGAGACACCAAAGGTGGTAATGGTGCGTTGCCAACCAGAGGCCGGGATGTTAGGTCTCGAGCAAAAGTAAGTTTACCGGCTACCTTACCCTCCGAACCGGAACACATCATGACGTTATGGCGACAGGAAAAGGTAAGGCTCTCTTCTCTTTAAAAAATATTCTTGTATTGATTAAGTTGAATATAAATATTTTTTGCGAGTAATAAACACAACGGCTCAGCATGCAAACATGCAAAATTAAAAATGATTAATATCCTTTGAAAAATCCTACATGTAAAGATCTTAGCACCATTTCGATCACATACTTACATCATTATCGTGTCAACTCGATCGTGCCAGTTTTCAAACGAGAATTCGCATTTAAATCTGTATAACCGTTCAAAAGCCACATATAGACATACAAACACAAATAAGTATATGAAACTGATGAAACCTCTCTATTTTTTATTGACCGCCTCTTTGTTCGAATGGCAAGCGTATATGCCTAACTACATCGACCAACTGCGAGGCTCGGGGTCGCTTCCTGCAGGCATTTGTGGGATGAACATTTAGATGTCTGCATTTCCGGATCTGGGTGCTTATTAAATTTTTTCTTGTATCTACTTAAGTATTGCTATGTAACACCCATAACACAAGCATATAATTTGCTTACTTTGGGGTTAGATTCAATTTGTGTAACTTGTGCAACTAATTTTTTTTCCGTCCTTCATTTAATGTTGACTGTCATATGCAGAAAAAAATGCTGTTTTAATTATCAAAAGGTGAATGAAACGCAAAAAAATAATATAAAAAAGTAGGCTTGCAAAGGCTTTTGAAGTTTACTTGTTTTTTTTTTATTATCATATCGATATCTGCCACCATAATACCAGGATACTAAATAAACTTAATATACCAATAACAGATGGTTAATTTTTACTATGCCAGGCAGAGATATTTCTTACAACCTGTGATTGTGTCTTATTTATTTTACAATATTATTAACAAAAATACTACATTGTAGGACAAAGCACATGATATTTAGAGCTATTTCCCGTCCAACTTGCAAATTCTATGGTTACGACTTACGAATGTTTATGGGATAAGTTCGTCTTACCAGAGTCCCAAGTTTGCGCGAAACTTCCAGAATCGTGTTAGTCTTCAGAGTTTCGTGGTAATAAGTATGTTTATGTTGGCGATGCAGTAAGTTACTGGATTCAACCCAGGATGAACAGAACCTTTGTGTGCTTTATATTGAATCCGTAGTTAAATAAAAGCGAAAGTTTATTTTAAACCTACTTCTTTTAAGGTTTAATGGAAAGAAAGAAAAAAATATTTATTTGAGGAATATGAGTGGTACAAAGATGTTACAAAATTATTTAGTCGTTCTAACATATTATACCAACTTGTGGTGTGCAAATATTTTTATAGGTATTAACCAAATTAACTATTTCAATTATTTACTTCATACTTACACACTGCTTTTTGTATTGATTACATGATATTTTAACAATACAAACAATTTTTACAATGTAAATTAATTTATCCCTATCTACTGTAAACTACCACCGTTTCCAAACCTAGCCAGATTGGAGAAAAAACGGCAAAACAAACTCCCCAGCAACCAGAACTAACCAATTTGCCTTCTCCTACCACCGTTTTCAAATCTAACCAGACAGGAGAAGAAACGGCGAAATAAATTCCTCGGCAACCATCATTTCTGCAATTAAATTAATTATTTGAGTATCAATATAAGTTTTTTTTGCAATTTAAGGATCTAAGTTATATGACAATTTTGAACGAATGTACCTGAGAAACTGGAAATTGACAAAATGTGAAACGTTTGGCGACAGAGAGATGTCATAGTTAGTATATATTTTGTGTATAAAGTAATAGGCTAGAAAGAGGTATAGTTTTTTTTGGAATGACTAATGTGTTGCCAACCTCGTGGTTTTTACAACTTCACCGGGCTTTTCAGAGACATAGTGTATTTTTACCCCGATACCTAAGTGGGTTCTTGCGGCCATAGGTCATAGGCCATATCTAACATTGTATTTAATTGTCAAAATATGTGATACTGTTACTGTAGGTACAAAATTAAGTGTTCATTATTTCATTAAAAACATATGTTTGTTTAAAAAATGTATACATAACAAACGCACGTAGATAGAATTATAATTTAACCTCAATTTGATGACAAATGTATGCATGCATTCAATTATTGTTTTACCCTATTTTGTTGATAAATGTTCCAACTTTTGTACCCAATTATTGTTTTACCCCATTTTGCTGAGCTTTCCTTTTCCATCGAGATATGATCGGAAGTCGGATGTTCCACGGCGACGACTTTAATTGCTTTTTCAATTAACGCTTCTACGATCCTAAGTTCCTCCTCGTAATGGACTGTTCAAAGACTAAACTACAGAACTACTAGTATTGTCTTTGAGAAAACATGTTGTTCCCCAGATTGATTTGTGACATGTGATAACATTAATTAAAACAGATATATCTGTACGTAGCCAAATAATTTCTACTATGATTCCTACAGATGTGAATCCCTACCTTCCTTCGGTTTCGATTCGAAGAGATTTGACACTAGCTTTAATACCCTAGCGATAGGGTTTTGAAAAGTCAACCACGCTCTCTCTGGGTATCGTATTGTATATCTATTGCGTCAATTATCACAACTTGAATAATGTATTTTTTTTTAATTTTCTTATTGAAATTAAGAACAGATAGCCATCTTTAATAAGTAGGCATTACTTAAATTCAAACCACCTATGAAAAGATATAAAGTATAAGCAAATTGATATAAAATTTCTTTCAAAAAGTAGTGTTTAGTCGTTACTGTAGAATTTATTTAGCATTTGCAATGCTTCTCTAGGCTACAGCTATGTTGTCCTATCTCCACCATAAATCGCGTATGCCTTCATTTAAAAGGAAAGACCAATTAATAAAGCAAAATGACATCTATTTTTAAACATTTTTTAAAGTTTTGGTTTTCTTAATACGCTATGCAATTCTGTTTCATAATCTTTGACAACGTTTCACCGTTCAGTCGGTAATTCCATTTGGCAGCGAGACGACAGTAAGTACACCTGATACGCTCTTAGGAGCTTTTTACCTACATACCTATAGGGATTACTTTCGACGCAGACAGTGTTTCTTACTACAACAGTCTTATATTCAACGAGCTTTTGTTCGTGACTTCGTTTTGGTGGAGTTCTGTTATATCGCAATATTTAATTAATAGTAATAATTTTTAGTTGTCTTATTCTGTATGTACATTGTTATTGGAACATCCCATTTTAGAAATTGTTGAATTTCCTAACTTTTATCCCTTATTTTTTATGGCCTATTTCAGTACATTAAGATGACTAAGAAATAGGACGAGGCACTATAATTACTTACCAGGTAATCAGTTGTCAATGTTAACATTATAAATGTGAAAGTCTATCTGTCGGTCTGTTGCTCTTTCACGACTAAATCACTGAACAGATTGTGATTAAATTGTGAATGAACGATTAAAGAATATATTAACGAATTCAAACAAATGCCAGTTTTAAAAAAATCCACCTTCAAAGGACGTTTTTAGGAATAAAAGTTTGTATGAAAATCGTAATTATTCTACGCCAACGAAATCGCGGACCAAAAGCTAGCTTTTCATAATTTAACAAAAATGTCTTAGCAACGAAAGCTTAGTTGGACTGTCTCTATCTATAGATAGGTTTTCGAAATTGGAATTTAGTGTAACTGCCGATGTCGTCGATCTATCTAAGGCTCAAGATGGATCTAATAGAGTTTTGTTGCTAAGATATATTTAATAACAGTGGTTGTCTGGTTACTGATCTAAAGTAATCTTATCCTTATCTTAGACAGGTTATTACAAGTAGCTGTAAATACCTGTCACCAACTGAGCACATATCAAATTCCAACAAAGAAAACGTAAATTTTAAATGACTGTCAGTTAATTGACATAACTGTCAGCTATCCAATTCGAATACAGTATTTAATTAATTTGTAGCTAAGACAGTAAAAATCCTTTAAGAAAAGTTAGTTCATTACGTTATTCAGGAACACAATTTAAAAGTAAAATAAACTGTCAAATTTGTAATATTAAAATGTTTGTATTGTCACTATTTGCATTATCATGAAAACTTCGGGGCTTGCCTTTATCCACTTCAGTTGACAGAGCAACTAGTTTTTATTTTGAACCATACAATTTATTGCAACAACTAATTTATATACACACAATAAAACTGTAGAATACTGAATTTTGCACACTGAAGATAAGAAAACGGACATAGATCACTATACACAGGAAGCAGAACATATTTTAAAATTTTTGTCTGTCTTTCTGTCTGTCCCTATCATGACCGCGATTCGCGAAATTAAATTTGGCTGGTAGGTATTTCAAGTTTAGAGGAAAGTTAAGAAAAGTATTCTGACTTTTCTTCCGCTCACAAAAGGGGTTTCCATTGTAAACTAGGCTATTATTTATTTACGCGTAGGTAGTCTGATTTAATTTATTCATTTTTTGATATTTCATATTATGTACTTTTGCAACGTTTCCTATTTCTTTTCCAAGTTTGTAAGTTTTGAGGTTTAAACATTACTCACACATTAAACACAGATCGAAGTGACCTAATGCAAAAAAAACATTGCAGGTAGGTAGATACTATCGAGTGCAAAGTGAACGTAGTTCGCCAGGTCGGCTAGTGAGAAAGAAAACCAAATTGATAGAAAGGTCAATGCTTTATTAAAATATTCAATTTTTAGAAGAAGGAATCAATTTTGTCATGAAAAACTAAATACTTCGTCTGAAGGACTATTTTCTCATTTGTGTCCAAGACCGTAACCGCCATAGCCGAGGCCGAGTCCACCATAGCCGAGTCCATAGCCGAGTTTACCGAGGCCGAGTCCATAACCTCCGAGTCCATAACCGCCGAGTCCATAACCGCCAAGTCCATAACCGACTTTGTAGGTTGACACAATAGGCACGGTCTTCAGAACTGGAGTAGAGATGATAGGAGCAACAGCCACGGACTTAACGATAGGGACAGATATGGGAGCGGCCTTAATCAGGTTGGCGGTAGAGATCGCAGCTGGGGCCAAAATAGGAGCGGAGTATGCTCCTAGGCCTAGAAAAATATGAAAGAACGTCAACAAATCAATCCATGTTCATACATAACTTCACGCATTTTATTCTCGACACAGAGTATCGAGTGGTTAGTGTCACGGTCTTTGTAGAATTGCCTAGAGGTTTCCACATTCCTTACTCTTTTCATACAAACATGCCGGTTTCGGTGACTCTTGAAACCAACCTCGGATGACACGCGACCACATGAATTCTCAACCAAGGTCTAAGGCTATTTTTTTAATATTGGAAGGCAAACAAGCAGACGGATTTCCTGGTGGTAAGAAATTCACCAATGCTTGTAATGTTGCGTTTCGAACCTTAGGCCAGGATGTTAGGCCTCAAGCAAAAGTAAGCTTACTGGCTACTTTACCCTCTGAACCGAAGCACGTCAAAGGCAAGCACTGACGTTATGGCGGTAGGAATAGGTAAGACGGTGGTACCAATCCGGGAGTGTCGCTGCGAAACTCTACCACTTAGTAAGATGTCACGGTGTTAGTGACGGTAAGCATATGCTTGCCTTTTACGAACTGCTTGGCAGAAAGGCAGATGTCTAAAAGAGCCCGGATCAACACGGGTTAGTATGGTCAAACGGGTTTACATCAATCCAAGTTTCGTTCAACTCTAAACTAGAAAAAAAGAAAGGATTGTTTCCTTGATTCAACTCAGTCAAACTAATCTGAACTAAACAGAGAGATAAACTAAACTATTTTTAAGTAAAAACTTGTTTAGCGGCGTTGCGCACTTTTTTAGAATGGGTAAAAACTTCTAAACTCGCGTCAGGACAAGTGACCTGATTAAAAATTCGTAAGACGGCGCAGGGCGTTTGCGCGAATGTTCGTGTTGTCATTTTTGTGTACGATAGCTCAATAAATGAATATTGTATTCTACAGTAATACTGATAATTGAAGCAATTCGTGCAAATATATTCCCAAATTGTTCCCAAAATTTCCCAAACTATCAGAAATGCACAACGTTAGTATTCAAGTTTTCACTTCTGCTGGCACTCCCGGAGTGCAACCCGCAGTATTTTTTTATAAATGACTTACCATAACCGTATCCTAATCCTCCCCATCCGTAGCCGATGGGGTTGCTGTGGGCTGTGGCAGCAACGGCCAGCAGGCAAGCCAACTGTAAATTAAAATTAAACATGTTGCTTGATTTAAAAAGGAAGTTTACAATTTGACTACTATTTTTTGTTATACAACTCCAATTTAAACATTTCAGTTTAGTAGATTAGTATCTTCATGCCCATATCCCCGGAGAGGTCGGCAGAGGCACAAGCAGATCACCCACGACTAGCCGAAGATACTAAGTCCCATAATGTGATAGGTGGCAAGCCTATCGACAACCGGGCACACATCCAATCCTGGGCAACGTTAATTTTTACCTATTAGAAAATCGAAACATACATTTTTTTGTTGCCCGATCCTGAGCTAAACTCAAAACTTATGCTGAACTCAAAATAAACTGAACTAATTATTATGCATTTAATTCGCATGATACGTCCGTCAAACAAAAAATTAATAGATTAAAGAAATATTGCATAAATTTTCGATGAAAAATCATCCATCAAAACAATAAAACAAACATTTAGAAACGAATTGGATGCTGTTTAAGTTTTGAAGACCTTAAATAATATTTGTATTAAAATTCAATCAAAAAAGTATTTATTACCGTATCATTGAGGTAGAAGCACAGGGAGGGTACTAAGGAATTTAATTTAAATACAACTAAAACTATAAGAGTTGAATTTTAATTCAATGTAAGGCTAATATAGCTCCTTGGTGTACCGTAATACCCGTCACGGTTACGTATAATCATATAAGTAGGGTAAAGTGGTCGGTCAGCTTAGAGGATACAATAATATGAAACAATAATCCGCCATGTTACCCATTGTTGCAATAGGTAAGCAGTGGATTAAAGAAAATAACAGAGGCTTTCCTAAGACACTTCCTGAATTTAATTTTGTACCAACGTCTTTAATTATCTACCTTTTGTTCAGGGTTTAACAATAAAACATTAATTTAAGTTGATAGATTTTAATTTAATAAAGCCAACTTTGTTCATTGATTTAATTAATAATATTTATTCCGCTACCTGCTGGCTTACTTAATTAATTTATTTCCTTTGTTTGTTATTTATTTATTTTCATCTTTCAAAAAATAAGATTTTTGCAAAAGAAAGTAATTGAATTTGAGATGAAATTATAATAGATTGTTTATACCAGATTACTCGTTGAGACAAAATAATATAACAAACATAAAAAGACATACAGAAAATTACTTTTGTGATTGAGTTATGCTACTTGATTTCACTAAGTAATTTAAATTTAAATTATTTAATAAAATTACTTTACTTATTTAAATTACATAATGGAATAGTTAAAGATGCCATTCAAAATTTCTCAAATAATCATCACGGTTACACATAAGTGGGGTAAATTGGTCGGTCAGCTGAAAGGGTAATATAAAACAACAATCCCTTGTGTCGACTATTGCAATAGTAAAATAAGTAATCTACATTATCTATTTACATTTCCGAACCGGGAAACGCTTATGTTTATACGGTCAGCTCGTTTTAATTCTACCTTTTGTCTGTTTTCGGAGGAAACTGCAAATTAGTTGGTGTTTATTTATTTTAGAATACAATAGTGTGCGTGACTTCAATATTTAAGCAATTAACTAGGTCTGCTAATATGCGTTCTCACATACGTTCTATACATCCTACGCGAACTTTGGTTTTTAATATTGCGTAATAGCCAAACATTAGTATCGCACATATATCACAGGACAGAGGTACAGCAATGGCAACAACAGTTAGCCGAAGATAATAAGAGATATGTTGCAAACTTATGCAATCACGAACAAAGTTTTTTTTATTAGAAAATAGAAAAAAATGGTTTTGAAATTATTTAAAATTGTTTTTAATTACTTGCTAATAATTAGTTAGAATAAAACAACAAAAAGGACTGGAAAAATCAACACAGTCAATAAAGTTCAGTTTAAATTTAAACATTTGATGATGTTACTTTTTTGAAAAGGGCCTAAAGAAACATAATTTTAAAAAAAACACATTTGGAGTTGCTTAACGCGGGAACCAATATCGTGACTTCATATGGTCGACGCCAATTCCTGACCACTCGACCACAGGGGCAAAACTGACACGAAAAATTTTTACTTGACGATGGCTTCTATTGTTCTGTAACACTAAACATGAAAGATATAAACAAAAAATGCACGCAGCGCCTTCCTTGTGAATGCAAGGTTGGATTAAAAGTTGTTGAAATGAAAAATGAAAATGAATCAATTATTTAGTCATTTAAATATTGATAACAATTTGCAAGAGCGATGCAGTCACAAACATAAAACACATTACTAAACTTTCACTTAAATAGAACATAAAAAAATATATTCGAAACTTTATAAAATCCGAAATGTGCCCCTAAAAGTTACTGAAATACCCGCCGCGGTTACACATAAGTAGGGTAAATTGGTCGGTCAACTAAGAGGGTACAATATGAAACAATAATCCGCCTTGTTACCCGCTGTTGCAGTAAGCAATGGATTAAAGGAATCGCAGACTCGCCACACTCCCAAACTTTACTGGTTATTTTATTGCGGTCAACGAGTTTAATGTCTAGTATTTGTTGGGAGTTTTAAAGTCTAAATAGTTGATTATATTATGATCATATTTTTTGCGGACTGGCTTTCTTTTATGAATATGTTCATTTCTTATAAAAGGTTCTTATATTAAGGTCTACAGATCTAAAATCTTAATGAAGTGTTAAGGCTAAATCAGATTCTTAAACGGCTTTGGTAATTATTAAACAGCACTCTATCTTTAGAGACTTTTACACGTTATGTTTTGCTGTCAGTTAATTAGCTGACAGATAACTTAGAGTGTTAGGTATATATATGTTTTTAAACAATAATAACCTAACATTTATATACACAAATATTGTTAAACATAATTTAAATGTAAATCAAAATGTTAATGAAAATGTAAGTACCACGTGAGACATATAAAACTGACAGCAAAACCCATTACATAATGACAAGCCCCGTTTTGTTACAAAAGTTCCAAAATTTTGTTCTGAACATTCTTAATTACTGTCAATTAATAGTTGATTTTAAATATTTGACTCGTGAATATTGTTATCCCATAGTGAAAAGGAAAATAAATTACTATAGAAATGCCTATACTACGTGGGTATTGCTGGTTTAATATTTAATAATGGTTTTCTCATAATTAAAGTCTATTCTATTCAATACTGCCGATGAGAGTTTTATTCAAAAGTTTACAATACTGGTTTTGGAGTGGATTCCAAAAATACATGATTTTACATTTAAATATTTTTAAATAATTAAGAACTAAACATTGAAAGTAAAGAGTTTACTCTGGAGCACTAACTTCAAAGCCATTTGCTTAGTTTTTTTGTTTTATAGAATTAAAGACAAAGACACGGCTTTTTCTGATAAAAATGTCAATAGCGCATTGCCAACCTGATCTGCGATATCATCTGTTATGATCTGTTACAAAACTTTTGCAATACAAAACTGCAACTGATTGAAAACAAGAAAAAGAAATGTTTATTGAGCTGTTTTGGTACATTTCCGTTATTTGAACTAGGTAAGTAAATTCTAGTAGTCCGTCACATTTGTCCGTTAGAGAATATTGTTTCAGAATGACATAATCAAATTTCGCCTATAAAACTGCACTTAAGATCCGGACGAAAAAAATACTGACCTTTATGGCAGGTCCACCGATTTGTTTAATTTTGTTACGTTCAAAATTATTTCGAAACGGAATTGTGTTACAAAGTTCTGAACTTAGAGGGCCTATAGAGATATTTATCATTCAATCGCAGATCAATATTTGATCTAATAATTACGAATTTGTGCATATGGACACTAAAAGATCCAGAAAAGACTGGAACACTTTTAAACGGTTTTTGTCATTCGTTAACTTTTCGATGTCTGCACCAATATTTATTTTGCACATTTTTGCATGTTTGTATCCATTACTACAAAGGTTTAGGTACTTTCTACCCTGACTGTTTGTCATTCAATCACGGCTTAACGATTTTACTAATAGTAATGAGTCACTAGATGATCCAAAAAAACTTTGTATGCTTTCTTCCTCAATCGTGCGATTAAATACACTTTATAAATCAATTACAAAACAATGAAGAAACAAATACTTACAGTAATGTAGGTGTTCATTTTGGTTGATTTCTTCAGACGAAGTGTGCCGTTTCAGCGAATTACTACATATTTATATTGGTGAGTTTCCTGCGGTAAGGATGCAACAATTGCATGCATCCGCCAACTGCTGGCACTTATTTACATACAATTTATGGATTTGGGAGTGCAATTAGTTCTTACAAAGCTGATTTGACCTTCAACTGAGGTGTAGGTTTTTGATTAACGGCAGGTTAAGGGACGAATGCTAATTGACCAATCAGGATGTGACCACCCCATCGCCATCTAGTGATAATTTAGTCAGTTAGCAAGTAGTTGTTACAAATCTGTTGTTAACTTCAACTGAGGTGTAGGTTTTTGTTTAATGGTAGGTTAAGGGACGACCACTACAAGTAGTGGACCAAGGCCAGAGTTAGGATGTGACTACCCCATCGCCATCTAGTGGTAATCTAGTAATTGTATTTGAAAGTTAGTTATTCCACCAGTCAGCAAGTAGTTCTTACAAATCTGATTTGACCTTCAACTGAGGTGTAGATTTTTGTTTAACGGCTGGTTAAGGGACGAACACTACTTGGGCACTCAGGATGTGACGACCCTATCGCCAGCTAGTCGTAATCTAAAGATTGTATTTGTGGTGGAATAATGAGTTAGTTATTCCATCAGTCACCAAGTAGTTCTTACAAAGCTGATTTGACCTTCAACTGAGGTGTAGGTTTCTGTTTATTGCCAACTTAAAGGACGAGTGGTACTTAGCCAGAGTAAGGATGTAACAACCCCCTCGCCATCCAGTGGTAATCTAGTGATTGTATTTGTGGTAGAATAATGAGCTATTCCACATGTGCAGTCAATCCTATTTTGTTGGTAGTGTATTGAAGCAGCTTTAACTGGATGGAATTATCGTCTAACCTGTAGGGCTACTCTTGAATATCGATTCATGCAACATTAGAAATTGGAATCGAGTATGTCACTTTAGGTACTCTTGAATACAATAAATACTTGCGACTTATTAAGGCCCCATACTCAGTCAGCCAGAAGAGCAAATCACCGCACTCCCTCGTTCCATAATTACTATGAAATATTGCGCTCTAAAGTAAACGTCTTAAGCGACAAATCACTATTTTTGACACTATAAAAGTAATTTGAAAAAAAGTATAAAAACTGAAACACTTATCTTTTAGGTATAGTACTTATCTATGTTTATGTTAAATCTGGTGTCGAATTTTCATAATTGAAGTAGAGAGTTGTGTTTTGATTTCGAAAAGGGTTAACTTTTTGATTTTTTTCTATCAAGCAAAGTGAAATGAATCGTGTTTTGGAAACACTAGTCTTATAAAGCATATTCATGTTAATCTTGTATATTTTTGTCACCAAGATCCATGATTCCTTTGTATGACAAAAACATTAAACTGCTGACGTATTTTAGCGTATATGGCCCCTTAACATTTATTTAATTGTGAATAATAAATTATTTTATCGGATTCGTTGAATTTATTTGTAACTGATTGTTAATAATCCGCTAGTATTATTAACAATCAATATTCAAAAGAACCTTTTTATTGATAATGGAAGGATTTCCCGATAATAAGAAATTCACGCCACCTAGAGACACCTAAGAGGGTTATGGTTCGTTGCACAGTGGCCGGGATGTTAGGCCTCGTGCAAAGTAAGTTTACCGGCTACCTTGCCCTCCGAACCGGAACACGTCAACAGCAAGCGTTGGACGTTATGGCGGCAGGAATAGGTAAGGCGGTGGTACCAATCCTGGTGAGTCGCTGCGAAACCCTATCACCTATTCCTGCCGTTATTCGTTTATGTTTGTTATAATGGTGTTCCCTGCTTAAGGACAGCTGGTAGATTTGTTCAAGTAGCCTCAAAGATCCCGTTCATAATGCAGTGATATACTGGCAACTTCTATAATATCTGTATGGATTGGTAGTCTTTTACTACAAGGGAACATCCTGGCTGGTTACTGCCTTTTTTGAAAAAAAAAGTTACAAGACAGATAAAATTATTACTGCTTAAAATAACAGTAGAGAAAATTAAAGTGTAATGTTACTAACATCTTTCGTTTGCACCGTTTCATTCGCTTCTCTTTTTTTCTTTTAGTTTACGTTTTGTTTTGGACATGAGAAGGCAGAAAAATGCTTAAACCTAACTAAACCAAACAAAAATGTAGACATTTCAAGTAATAATGAAATAGTTGGAAAACTTTTATTTTTTTATTTTTTAGATTCTTTGTTTTTTTCTTAATCTGCTTATGCCAATGTTGTTAGAACCAGTCAGAGAATTCAGAGTACCACTTAAATACGAAACTGTGTTAAACATACGTTTTTTCACCTCAATCTACAACAGTCGTCAAGAAACAAAACGAATGTAAAAAAAGTAGGTATGGAGAAAAAACCGGGAACATTTCAGGGTAAGTCGGAATAATCACAATTCAATTTTAACTGTATAGTCTATTCGACAAGTTGATGGTACAAAATAGAGATACTACTCTTAAAATTATGTGCGACAGCTCATTGGATCCGGAATGACTTCTAAAAAATTGTGCCAAAAGCGTGTTAGTATATAAAAAAATGCAAAAGTTATAAACAATTAAAGAAGAGAAAAAAATGCATTTCGTTTTTTGTCAATATTTAAAAAAATATTGATATTAGAGAAATTTCAAATGAAGAGGAGGAAATTTCCAGTAAAAAACTCCTGACTCCCGGAACTCTATCTCCATTATATATAATTTCAATTTAACGCTGAAAATAGGTCTGCGCGTGTCATTTTTAGGTTGCGCGCGTGGCGATAAAAGCGAGTACGGCACATCAATTAACGTATTGAAGGTATTGGCTTTTTCAGTTGTTCGTTACCGGTTTACCCGGCTAATAACAAACCGATTTTGATGATTCTTTTTAGAGAAGTAGATGATGATGCCGAGGATGTTCCCATTTTCACTACATGTTATAAAACAAAGTCGCTTCGTCTGTCCCTATGTCCCATTGTATGCTTTAAAACTAAGAAACGGATTTTGATGCGTTTTTTAATAGATAAAGTTATTAAAGAGGAAGGTTTACATGTATATTTTATACCCGTGCGAAGCCAGGGCGGGCCACTAGTTAAGTATAACTTAAAAACCTATAGTCGGATATTGATTAAGTTTATTTCAGATCATCTCGACCTAGTCAACCTCGACTAGAGACCTAGTCAAAAGTCACGGTGTTAGTGACGGTAAGCTTGTGCTCGCATTTTACGAGCTGCCTGGCACAGAAAGGCAGATGGTCTATTCTGCAAAGGAACCCGGACTAATACGAGGAAAGTATTACTGCTTACGATTATTTAAAAAGGTTTTAACATTGCTTGAATTGGTTTCTAAAAACAGTGTTAGTGTTAATTGTTATTTACACTAACACTGTTGCAATTATTACAATTTGTATTTTAACACGTTTATCATACTGTTAAATACTTCCTAATGACGCCCAAATAATTATACGTAGCCGTAATTATTACTGAACCTATGTTTACACTGCAACGGAGGTAGGTTATTTGGTATGGAAAATAATCATTAACTGCACCTGAATGAATCATAACCATAGCGTAAGTAAGGAAAATGCTTTGTTTTTTGTTTCTTTCTTAATCTGCTTATGCCAATGTTGTTAGAACCAGTCAGAGAATTCAGAGTACCACTTAAATACGAAGCTGTTTTAAACATACGTTTTTTTAACTTCAATCTACAACAGTCGTTAAGAAACAAAACGAATGTAAAAAAAAGAAAGAAGAAAAAACCGGGAACATTTCAGGGAAAGTGGGAATAATCACAATTCAATTTAAAAATTTGCGTTTAATTTAAGTCTTGAATAAGGAAATTCAGGTTGCCCTTTCTCACTTTTATTTCTTAGCTTCGCGTAATCTTTTAAAGGAACTAGTGGTCACCAATTGATCAAAATTCGAACATAATGCGCCATCTGTGATCTTTTATCGTTATCAATTGTTTTTGTATGTTTGTCTCTAGTATGGGTAATGTTATACTTATTAATTTAATGTCTATAAGCAATTTAATCTTTATAAGCATTTTTATTAAAAAATATTAGCGTTCTGCACTTCTCTTACACGGAAGTTATAAGTGTGTTATATTTCATACTTCTCCTTACATGCAATTTTCGTATAAAGGGATGTAAAGCTTTTGATTCAAGTTTTAATATTACTAGTGGTCGCCCATTTGTCGAAATTCGACCATAATATTTTTTTATAAGAACGCCATCTTCATTTCTCAAGACCAACCACTTTGTTTACAAACTTTTTAGTGCGCCATCTGTGATCTTTTATCGTTATTGTCAAAATATTTGTTTGTCACGTCAAATTCATGGTAGTGTTTGTGACGTTTTATTTATTGATGTAATGTACTTTATAAGCATTATTGTTGAACAATATAATCGTTCTGCACTTCTCCTACACATAAACTATAAGTGTGCCAAATTTTATGCTCCTGCGTCACCGCATTTTTCGTAAATAGGGGTCTAAAGTTTTGGCATCACGTAATACACATACACACACGTAATATGTAGATGATGTCTTATAGTAGATAAGTCCTTGCTACACAAGTCTTGTTCCATGACATCGAGCCAGAGTTTCTTAGGGCTGCCTCAATACAATACAATAAGGAGTTACTCTATTGTATTATAGTGAAGTAAGTGGAATAGTTTTCGAGAGATTTCCTTAAGGGGCCATATACGCTTAAATACGTCAGCAGTTTACTGTTTTTTTTTTATACAAAGCAATCAATGATCTTGCTGACAAAAATACACAAGATTAACATGAATATGCTTTACTAGAGCAGTGTTTCCGAAACACGATTCATTTCACTTTGCTCGATAGAAAAAAATCAAAAAATTAACCCTTTTTTGACAGCTTTTGCTTTCTGTCTACTTCAATTGTGAAAATATCGACACCCGATTTAACGTAAACATAGATAAGCACTATACCTAAAAGATAAGTGTTTCAGTTTTTATAATTTTTTTCAAATAACTTTTATAGTGTCAAAAATAGTGATTTGTCGCTTAAGACGTTTACTTGAGCGCCATTGTTCTAGTAATCATAGATCGGGGGAGCGCGGTGATTGGCTCTTCTGGCTGACTGAGTATGGGGCCTTAAAAGAGGGAGAATTAACCAGGTGTGGTAAGCTATAGCTAGCTTAGTGTGAAAATACGAAATTGAGTATAAACAATGATACGAAATGATAAATATTGAACATGTTAATGAGCAATAATTGTGGGTAATCACTTATAAATGCAGTTATTACATTGGATCGCAATTCGGAACGGTTTTTACGCACAGCTGATCACCGAGGTTGATTTCAACGAAACAAAGGAGAAGGTTCAAATCCGGTTGTCGTTTACAATTTTTTGAGAACCTGCAACCGTATAGCAAAGATTCTCCTAGAATCTATGACATCTTGCTGTTGATTGTTGTTTATGATCAAAACCAGCAATATTAAGTTATCATAACGCTATGAAATATTTTTTACAATGACGGCAAACATTCTGTCTTTTCTCATAAGCAATCATGTCCTATTGTTGTTTCAGAGGAAAACCTGCAATACTAAGTTACCATAACGCTGTTATTTTTTTTTTACAATATTGAAACTTATTTTACTAAAAACAAACTAAGCACTTTTATTCAATACTTTACAAAGGTAAATTTACAAATATTTGGTTTTTTTAAAATTTCTCAATTTTTGCGAAAATGTGTGGTAAGTTATTTTCACAACACTGTTGAAATGGCAAAAAGTTTTATGTTCCAAAAAAAAAGTGGCAGTTGTGGGACTGTCTATAGAAGTGAAAACGGAACTATTAAGTTGAGAGTAATTAAAACTATATGCAAAAATTATATGAAATATATGAAAGCGTCCAACGCGCACATAATACAGTCAGAAATAGTCGATGTATTAGTGTATACGTGTACACAGGCTACTGCGCGTGAGCTAGTCTGGCTCTCCATAGCTATAGATATACCATTATCATTAGCATGTCGGTGACGCGAACCGAGGATTTTACCCTCTACCAAAACGCTCAACGCGCCTAAAGAAGTTTTCACTTAAAAAAAAACAACATTTTTATTATTTAAAAACTCTATTTATAATCTGTTATAATCATAGTGTATCACGATGAGGCCGCCAAATCTTGGGTATCCTTACCCCTGTCTTAACTAATACCCTGAAATGACAGACTATGACGACCTTCGATTATTTTAAATCTATGAGTTTGATTAACAAAATGGGGTGCCAAATTTATGCAGACAACTTGATGCTTATTAATTAAATTTAATT
This sequence comes from Calephelis nemesis, assembly GCA_002245505.1. Classification (NCBI taxonomy): domain Eukaryota; kingdom Metazoa; phylum Arthropoda; class Insecta; order Lepidoptera; family Riodinidae; genus Calephelis; species Calephelis nemesis. The sequence continues at coordinate 21,585 of NJDD01002062.1, forward strand.
CATGGCAGATGCTTACACTTATGCCAAAAATAAAGAAGAAAGGTTTTAACTAGCTGTCGAAAGTTAACTTTTGACACGTGGTAAAAAAAATATTTTGAAATTTTGGATCTTTGAGTTCAATTTCATAAAATTGGGTGACAATGTGATGCAAATTAATAAATGACAGATACTTAAATTTATTTCAAAAATTAAAAAGAAAGTGTCAAAAATTAATTAAATAAACCAGCTGTCAAAAATTAATTAAATAATTAGAAATACTGCACTGTAGCATCAATGGATGTTAAAGAACTCTTTAATATTCTTCATTCACTAAGGTGTTATTGGGAATAATACTCGTAGACCACTCGCCACAATAGACCTCGTGCCATATTAAGTCAGAAACAAAACAATACACAAAATAAAGCCAACGCAAATTAGAAATTACAAACACGCATGTTCGTTTAATATGATGAAACTCTTTTACGGGCCTTTTGGTGAATAAATGAAATAGTTATTAACACAATTAGGAAATAATCAATTCATTATTTGTGGAAATCCTCGGTAAAATATTTGATATTAGATCACACAAAGCAACGCAGGCAGCGGAAATACGCATCCATGAATGTACGATGTTGCGAAGGAGCTGCTTTTATGGACATAGAATACGTTAGGTCTGGTTGATTAGGTGCTGCGAGTAGATTAGGTTAGTAGGTTACAAACAACCGAAGGACAAACAGTGACTAAACCTAAGGATCTAAATTATATTAGGATAAAAAATATCAAATTAACGCCTCTGTGGTCTAGCGGTCCGGGTGTTGGACTTGACTGCATGAGGTCCCAGGTTCGAATCCCGGGTCGGGCAACAAAAAGAAAATTGGGTTTTTCCAATTTTCTAATAAAAAAAAATGTTGGTCGGGATTGGAAATGTGCCCGGTTGGCGATAGGCTTGCCACCTATCACATTGTGGGACTTAGTGTCTTCGGCTAATCGCGGGTGCCCTGGTTGTGCCTCTGCCCATCTCTTCGGGGATATGGGTGTGAAGATACTTTACTTTTACTTTACTTTAAAAAATATCAGGGGATCGTCAAAAATAAAAAAAATAAAACATTAGTTCTAAAATGACAATTAAACTAAGTGTGCTACTTCTTCCGCCAACTATCCCGAAATGCGCTCGCGTCGTGAAATAGCTTATTAGGCCGGCTTTTACATTCTTTTTGAAAATCAAGTTTTTTAAAGGAATAGTTGAGTTCCAGAAAGAGCAGAAACATACGGATTGCACTAGGTATACAATTTGTTAATTCCTTAAAACCAACACTTTAAAGAAAACGGTCTATATAATCAAGTCAAGAGAGGATTGAAGTCAAAAATATCAAGAGAGGATTGCTTAGCACCTGTTAAAATATAATGTGATATTAACACAAAAACTTACTTCAGTGGCTATACGCACATTTCTCATTTAATGAACACAACGAAAATATAATCCAGCTTTCGAACTTTAATCTTTTATTTATTTTCTGTTTTTGTGCCGATTTTCTCTTTTTTTTGTCAATAAGAAATATTTTCACTTGTGAATATTTTTAATACGTCCTATTATCTTTAGGTGTAGTGTAGAACCATGCCTAAATAAGCTGTGTTGGCGAATTCGAATATTTGGTGAAAAATTCTGTCGTCGATTCGCCCGTCAGAGAATCGTTCTGTCGGTGAAACATTCATAGTGGACAAGTTCTGTCGTCGAATCTCTCATATAAATTCGTTCTCGTACATACTTTATATTGCGAAGAAAGTAACAGGTCACTTTATATTCCGTTAACTAAAGGATTTCCCGTGGAAGAGCGGAAAAGAATCAAAATTGAAATAGGGCTTTATATTCATAAAAGCGTAGTCTGATTTTACTCATTTGTTTTTACTTCTTACTTAGTTGCTTGTCCTGTGTCATTTTCTAAGCCAATTTCCAATTTTTGATTATTTATTGTTAAGAAATTACTCACATAACAACACTCAACATGAAGTGAGCAAATTACTTAATTTAATGTATTAAAAATACTCCGGAGTGCAGCAAAACATTTGAACGTGCAGGCTGTCTTACATATAGATATATACCTACCTTCACGCCAAGTCCACCTGCAGTTTTTCGGGATTCAACTGTTGCTATGATCCGTCGGAGTTTTGGCCAAATTTACCGAAATTTCAAACAAGGCATTCCAAACTAAATTTTTGATGGTATTTCTGAAATTGTATTTTTACTGAGGGAGGGAGGGAGCCGGTCACAGAACAATGACGCACCCATAACCTATGGTGTCTTTAGGTCCAGTTGTCTCTTAACATCAGGAGATCCGTGTGCTTATTCGCTGATCTCTCACAAAAAAAATGTACGAAGGAATGTTTTTACTAGCTGTAAAATAAATTCACAATTTCAAAGCAAACTGAATGTAGAAAAACTATAGCTAATGATAAACATCTCAACGATAACGTTATTCAAGTATCATGAAACATCAGTAATATTTTTTTATTGTAAAATTCTATACATTTCTCAAGAAAAACTTTTGAAGTTATATGAACTGCCAGGAAATGCATTCTTTTAACGGCTACGGCTGCTGGTTTGATTTCCCTGTACTACTACTTGAAACCAACCAACAAACCAAGTTCTAACAAAGAGTTCAAATTCATTTTTCTAACCGACTTGGAAAACGAAAATCGGCACTATTGACGCATTTATATAATTCTTAAAGAATACAAAAATATATTGCCACCAGATTTGAATGTAGCTTATCAGTTAGCCGCGTGATGTGATAAACAAGAGCTTTTTAATAAGACTGGCCTATCCGGAGAAATTCGTACCGAAATACATTAGTAGCTGCTTACAGTTTGTATAGATCTGACGTGAAAGGATAAAATATCATACATTTTCGCTTATATTGACGACTTCATCATTGTTCAGCAAAAAGTATGCATTATTAAATTCAACTCCAAAACCACTAGTCGGATTATGATGAAATTTAAAGGGACCACCTCGGATTCAAGAATAGGTAGGTTTTATAAGTATCAGATATTCATATGCAAAATCCATCCACTAGATTAATATACTAGTGATGGGGTTGTCACATCCCTACGGAAAATATAGTAATAGAAAAATTGTATTTCAGATGTTCATTTCAAAATCCAGTGCCTCCCGTGGGAAATACAAGGACGAGTAAATTGTTTGCTGTCGAGGGTCGGATTTAAAATTCATCTGCGCAAAACGGCCTTTGGAATGTCTTTTAAGGCTTATTTTGCAGGCGTCTATATTAATATTAAGGCTTTATTGAAAGAAAAGCCGGGATAAATATATTAAAACTAGCTTTGTCATGATGTTTTTTTGGCATAGATTACACCGTCTACACCGTCATACTCCGTTGGTTCCGGCGTGTATGTATGAAAGGAGTAATGAATGTGGAGGAGGCTACGCAAAGTTCACGTAACGGACTTTGCGTGAAGATATGTATTCAATTATGAAACGTATCATAACTTTGAAAATCTATAATCATTTGAGTCATATTATTTTTGCGCTAATATCGTATAATATATGTTAATATATGTGATTTTTCGAAACATGATTAACCAAAATGTGCGGAGAATATATAAATAATTATCATTAAAACAGAAAACAACATGAACTTTAATAAAACATACAAACAAATGTACCTCAAAGACCTGATTTCAAAGTTACAGAGCATTCACTAAAAGAACTTTAAAAAAGTCACATATTTCTGTTAAATTCTTTTTTATTTTTTTCCTGTTTTAAATTGTTACTTTATTTTATTAAACAAGTATACTTTCTAGCTGTCAGGCGAGACTAATTTAAAAAAAATGCAACATTAAAAAACAAAGAAACAATAAAATATGAAAGAAAAGAAAAAATATTACAATGCCAATATTTTTGGGAACGTGTGCCCAAAAATTTATTTATAATATAGGTACCTTAATTGATATGTATATTGATATGTCAACTACGTATACAAAAATACGACAAACTCACTAAGTTTCTTGTCTTGGATCTTGTCAGTGAGTGGCCGCGTTCCTTTCCGGTAGTCATTTTATTTTTAAATTTACACAAACGCGTCACAAGAACTTAAGCATGGTTTATTAAAATAAATGTTTTCTGATCTTTTTTCCATTTTAAAAATAAAATACCTAGTAGTTTTTTCTTTAAGGCGGTCTACAAAAAATAGAACCTAGTTCAAAAGCGTAAGCTCTTTTACAATTTTATAGCAGACATTCCACCTGTGTTGTATTTACTTTAAAATATATAAACCAGGAGAGTGAAGTTCGCCCAGTCCGGGAACATACAACTTTAATAAGATACCGCCATCTGGTCAGGACAGGTAAGGCTTTGTGCACATAACCAACTTTTTATGTTTTTATTTTTTTAAGTTACTATCTTTCTAGTCTAAATTCTAAGTAAGTATAGGTTTTTCTAAATTTTATGAAAATTACTATTTTTCTATTCCAAATTTTAAGTAAGTTAAGGACTAAATAAAATCATTATCTTGATCTTTTCCTATTACCAGAGGTTGGCGTCATTTGTTAATTTCTTCCATTTTTCACAGCGCACTGTGAAAAAGTTATTAGATGTAATGTTTTTTTTAAATAATGGAATACAAAGAAACAAACGGATTTCCTGGTGGTAAGAAATTCATGCTGCGTAGAGACACCAAAGGTGGTAAGCCAACCTGAGGCCTTGATGTTAGGCCTCGAGCAAAAGTAAGTTTACCGGCTACCTTACCCTCCAAACCGGAACACGTCAACGGCAAGCATTGGACATTATGGCGGCAGGAATAGGTATAGCGGTGGTACCAATCTGGGTGAGTCGTTGCGAAACTCTACAACCTAGTAAGATGTCACGGTGTTGGTGACGGTAAGCCCATGCTCGCCTTTTACGAGCTGCCTGGCAGGAAAGCAGATGGTATATTCTGCAAAGGAGCACGGACCAACACCCGGAAAGAAGAAGAGCCAAGCTTCTCATTCTAAACTCTCTAACTCTATAAGCTCTATATTTGAAACCTTTTCCCAAAAGACAGTGCCCTCGCCAAAGCGAAGTCGCTTTGCTTGTCTTGGCGTAGGCACTTACTTTTCCCCAGATACAGTCATCTGTGTTCAGCACACATAAACATCTGCTCCTGTCGGTGGTCCACCGGTCGTCTGTGAGGTATATAGGACATGGCTGTACACAAGACCAGTGTGTAAATTCGCAGAACTGTCACATAAAAAAATATAAAGTGGAATATTAATTAAAAAAAAGTATCTTCACGCCCATATCCCCGAAGAGGTAGGCAGAGGTACAACCAAGGCACCCACGACTAACCGAAGACACTAAGTCCCACAATGTGATAGATGGCAAGCCTATCGCCAACCGGGCACATTTCCAATCCCGACCAACATTTTGTAATTAGAAAATTCGAAAAACCCAATTTTCTTTTTATTGGTCGACCCGGGATTCGAACCCGGGACCTCATGCAGTCAAGTCCAACACCCGGACCGCTACACCACAGAGGCCATAATGATACTAAATTATTTATTTCCAAATATACCTACCAGTTTCACTTTTATAGCATCTTCAGGGCTATAGTTTTGTTAAAATAGGAGAACCCTTGTTTACGAAAACATTTTACATTACAACATGGATTTATTTAAGTGCCAAGGATGTAAACAGTTTTATAATAAAAACATATAACAATTAAAAAAACATATTATTAAAAGATAAACATTGTGAATGCACCTTTACTTTCTTAATTTATTTTTAACCGAGCGCAAAAGGAGAAAAGCTTTTGGATCTGCCTCGTATGTTTATATATTTAATTTGACCATCGCAATGGCCTGCTGGTTAGTTATACATTTTTAAACTATTGGTTTTAATTATTTTTAACCTATTGGCCGCTGGGCTAGGTTGCACGCCTAACTCCACCAACCATTTGCATGGTTCAGATTTTGATTTTTTCGGTTCCGACGGCAGGGAATGGATCTGAGTGTTTATTAAATTTATACGGACATTTAAATAATAATTGTTTCTGTGTATGAGAATCGTTGTCTAACACCCTTATCACAAACACATAATTTGCTTAGGTACTTTGGGAAAAAATAATTTGTGTAATTTTTCGTTTTTAGGTTTTGGACTTCACGTTAGTATTTTGCCATTAGTCAAGTAGAAATTTGCTTCAAATTTTATATTAATTTTAATTAATTATAACTAGTTTTTAGTCATAAGTCGTCTGTAAGTCATGTCAGGCTCTTGGGCAAAGCGGTGGCCTTATTACTCAAGCTCATGTAATGAGATTTGGCGGCAACGATGAAATACACGATACGCTAATTTCTTCATGATTATTTTATTTGTGCACGTTTACTGAACAAAATTGTACATAATGCCAACAAAATTAACTAATTTCACCCAATATCAACACGAAATTCAATAATTATGAAAAAACTTTCATCATCTTTTCTCTCGATGGCGCCAAAAACACCATTTGTGTAATTTATTTAGTTTTTCCGTGATACATGGCGAAAAAGCACACTGCTCTTCTGAGACTAAAAAACTGAGTATATCCACCATAGATATATATATATATATATATTATAGTTGCGTCGCTTCGTCGTGTGAGATATTAGGCCAAGAGTGACAGTTTGTGCTACCCTACCATCTGTAAAGGAACATGACTGGTCAGGTATGTGGGGAAACTACCCGGACAATCGCAACACTTCGCTACATAATATTCATTTATCTTTAGTTTGTTGATAGTCAATTTTCAGTAAGGATTTTTTTTTTAATTTAGCAGTATTTCTCCTCTCTCCTGAGCTAGAAGTACCGCGCCAATAAAATAACGCCTGCGACATTTTTAGTAGTCCGGAAAAATATCGCACGAAAGAGAAACATTGCTTAAAAGAAAACAATGGTAAATGACTAATTATTATGATTAATAACAATGGTATAATGACTATATTATGCGAAGAAAAGATTGGTATATTCTTTTCTTTCAAGATAATTTTTATTCTTCGGTTAAACTCGTACAAATTTTAAAGGAAGAAAAAATTTCGCCCCAGATCAAATTCGAATCATCAGTAGCTTAATTGGTTAGAGCGTTCCTCGGCTTGAGACGAAAGGGTTCAGCTTTAAATCCTATCTAGGGCAAAAAAAATCTTACTTTAAAATTGGTGGACATTATTTTTTAACACCTAACACCTTTTAGGATTCAGGTATATTTTAAAATATATTTTAGATTTAGAGATACAATTAGGTACGTTAAAAAGTATCTTTGCACCCGTAATGCAGAAATGGTCAGCAGAGGTCCAACCCGAGCATCCACGGTTAGCTCAAAATACTTTTGCCAACGTGATGGGTAGGTAGTAAAAAAAGATAGTAAACCTTTCACCAGCCAATTACTCCTACAATCCCCGACCACTTTATTTTTATTAGAAATTAAAAAATATGCATTTTGAGTTGTCCGACTCTGGAATCGAGCCCGAGACATCATGTAGACAACGCCAACCAGACCAATACACCACAGAGACTACGATATGTTTACATTGGTATACTTTTTTTTGGTATACTTATTAATTGTTTTGTATTGGTAAAGGCTCTTAAACACAATACGGGCGGCACTGACAGCTGCGGGTTTTTGTAGCACTGGTATTTATCACCTATTTTACAGGCCAGTCTTCGTTGTTTTCATTAAGTTTGTCTACCCACCAAAACTTCACAAAATTAACTGTTCCTGTGTTCAGTTTTCACGTTTCTGTATTTTATATAATAATTGAAGGGTGTCCAATTCCGCCGTGTTGGTCTGGATCCTCTATGTAGAATATACCATCTACTTCTCAGCCAAGTAGCTCGTAAAGGTCGAGCATAGGTTAAATAGTTTATTGCCCATAACTCCAGTGGTGATAGAGCACTATGCTTTAACACGTTCACTGCGTAACAGGCTGATATCGGCCTGCCGCGGTACTTCAGCTAGTGCGGACGAAGAAAACTATGTCCCTCTCGCTTATGCGAAACGCTTATCTCAGGTGTTTGTAAAAATTCGACAGAGACAAACATATATTTCCACTTGCGTTAAAAATTGTAGGTATTCCCCATCAAAACATAACGGCAGGATTTTATCGACCTACCACGCACTGTCGGTGAAAAACATACGCTGAGTGCGGCAGTGGGCCTATTTCGGCATGCCCTCCCAACAGGCAGCTGGGGACCCGATACCGCACAGAGCACGCGCCCCGCCAGTTAGTGTTGTGCTGTCTAACTGATCTGACGTAGCGTTCGATATAATCAACGATGGCAAGTAACAAAAGAAAAATACAAATATTGGAAAATAGAGAAATTCGCCCTGCAGTTCTTGACAGTGATAGTGACAGCAGTGGAGAAATATTTTCCACTAAGAAAAATAAAAAGGATTTTTAAACAAATGTGCACCGAAAATGAAGCACAAGCTGTAAGGTAAAACTCATAAATGATTAATAAATCACACGGAATTAAGAAATAACATATTTCAGAAAATCAAGTAATACCTAAGGACAATGACCATGTCCTTGAGATGAGTGCTAAACGTAGGAATTGTGCAGGGTGCTACGAGAGACTGCGGAAAACCTATAATAATGGTACCCTAGCAAAAAAGAAAGTTAAGAAAATAAAAAAATATTGCAGGAAATGCAACCAAAACCTTTGCGTAACATCTTTCCAAGACAGTCATAAGTAAATAAAAACATTTTTCAGTTCTTTACGATAACTCTGTTTTATTTTCGATATCCCTTTATTTTTCTCTGTCTCATCACTACTAAAAATACTTTATAGTGCGATTCAGGTCGATATCGGTCTGTCGCTTTTTCTGCTTTATTTCTCATTTCCCGTTTGGCAGATCCCGGGGCGAATCAAACCTAAAGAAGTTGGGTTCAAGGTCATTCTAACAATGTAAAAAAAATATGTATACATTATAAAAAAAGTATCTTCACGCCCATATCCCCGAAGAGGTAGGCAGAGGCACAACCAGGGCACCCACGACTAGCCAAAGATGCTAAGTCACATAATGTGATAGGTGGCAAGCCTATCGCCAACCGGGCACATTTCCAATCAAGACCAACATTTTTTTTTAGAAAATTAGAAAAATCCAATTTTCTTTTTGTTGGCCGACCCGGGATTCGAACCCAAGACCTCATGCAGTCAAGTCCAACACCCGGACCGCTAGACCACAGAGGCGATCATACATGTAATGTATACATTATGTTTCCACAAAGTGCATTTTGGCCCACCGCTGCACCAGATGAACAACTCTGATTTTACTTGCCGCGGTGAACGTGTTAAATTATCCGGGAGAGAACCACAGCCTTATCTGTTCCTGCCGCCATAGTGACAGTGTCCGGAGGGTATACAGGTGCGATACGCTTGCACAATCCTTAGGCACATCCCGGCTACAGGACAATATCATACTTGTAACATATATCTTCTACAAAAAAAAGGAAATTAGGCTTATTACATTTATTTACAACATTAGCTTTCAATAATACTACATTATTTAATTCTATGTACTCATTGTAACTTACAAAAACATCTTAACTGAGTAACTTAATCACTCTACTACTTACTTAGTACTTAATCTTAACTCATTATAACTTAAGTTTAATAAAACTTATCTAAAACTACCTTATTTCAGCTATTAAAAAAGTGTTCCTAAAACGGCAAATTCAAAATGAAAAATCTATCTTAAGCCGCGGCTTTGACTGAATCTGTAGGGTTAGTCTTGGATCTCAATATCACGCAAATTGAGACATTAATTCATTTTGTACTCTTGGACACATTACTACTTAGCAAATTTTTAATATTTAATCAATAGAATAATAATTCATTTGGAACTACATGTTAATACTAACTGATAAAATGTTTACAGACTAGTATAGACATGGTACGCTAATATCTTCAAGATGTTTGAAAAGTATATTATCTTTTTTTGTTGCCAGACCCAGGGATTAAACCTGGAACCTCATAAAGTCATGTCCGATGCCAGACCACTAGACTACAGTGGCGATATTGACCAATGATCTATCTCTGCGCAAGCGTAGCTTAAACTAGTAGTTTTTCATGGATATACAGGCGCTCGCTTATAAATTTATTTCTACTTTGAAAAACACATACACTGATTAGATTTTGATAAAACATCAACATTTATTTAAAGAGAAATGATTTAAAAAAACAAATATTCACTGTTGCAAGTTTGCAATAAATCATATCTATATTGTTATTATTTCTTTCTAAGAAAAAATCATTTAGTTTTAGTCAATAAGGCTACTTAGGGCCACTTGCACGTTCCTGGGTAAAGTTTAATAACGGGTTTAATATATATTGAATTAGTCCGATGTTAGAAGCTAACTTTGAGGTAATTATTTAACCCAGGAACGTGCAAGTGGGCCTTATAGGTTCGGAAATTAAATTTAATAAAATACTAGAAAACTATAAAATTTTGTTCGATTAAATCCTATGTAAGAAAAAAACTCAAAGTTATTCAGATAACTTTGAGTTTTTTTCTTACATAGGATTTAAGAAAGATTTAATAATAGGGCGTGAACGGGCTTACCTAAGGAAAAACAATATAATTAATAGTTTAGTACTTTTTACCAATTTTATGTTACAAACATTCACTTGTTACAACAAAACCTAATTAATTAAGATTAACTAATAAATTAATAACAAGGAGAATGCAAGGTATGTCCGATGGAACATTGTGGGAGGCTCAAGGCGGTTTCAGGTCTGGAAGAGGATGTACGGATCAAGTGTTTTCCGCAACATTGTAGAGAAGCATGTGGCTGTGGGTCAGAGGGTTTTCTGCGGTTTTGTGGATCTCGAAAAAGCGTTTGATAGG
>NJDD01002062.1:32488-50196 GCA_002245505.1 Calephelis nemesis
GGCATGTTCCGCTGGTTCGGGCATGTGGAAAGAATGACAGATGAAAGATTGACAAAGCAGATATACAATGCGAATGTGGATGGGATGTAGGTACCCGGGGATACCAAGGCTGACATTTCACGATCAGATCAATCGGATATTATCCGAGGGTGGTGTCAAGAGTCTCCGAAACCGGCGTGTTTGTATGAAAAGGGTAATGAATGTGAAGGAAGCAAGACAGGTTTGTCAGGATCGTGAGGTCTGGCACTCGATACTCTCTGCCTACCCCGTAAGGGACTTGGCGTGAAGATATGTATGTAACTAATAAATTAAAAAACCTAATTAATTAAGATTTTTTTCTCTTTAATCTTAAGCTTGTACACTATCATAAGTTAGCTGTAAGATATCTCTTGTTAGAGATGAGCTCGCCTTTTGTACAGTATTTATATTTGTTTTCCTACGCTGTCGATCTATTTTACGTGTACAATAAAGTGTTAGTGTAAAATAAAAATAACTTAGCAAATTTAAGCAAAAAATAGATAAATATTAATTTTTTCTAATCTTTTAAGCTGATCGTTTTTCCATTTCGTTGTATTTCACAGTAAGAATTAGGACCTAAAATTATGACAATCATCGTAATAAAATTTTCAGTTAAATGAGAAGATTTCTTATTCAAATTATGAAATATTCTTATCATCACAAACTCCTGGCTGTGGGGTGATGGTGAGTAAGTTTGATCCATGTTTTTCATCTGGTGCCTGCAAAAATAAAGCTAATCAAGTTTTATAAACAATTGTAACACAAAGTTTGTAATCGCTTTCTTTTAAAACAGCTCGTTTGATTTTGATGAAATTTGTTTGCAAATTGGTTTGCATTTTTTTACGTATAAATTGTAAGAGGCACGTTTCTTGTATAAAATTTGCATCTTGCATTTTAAGGGAATATTAGATGCAGATGAACAACAATGACCGGGTGAGCTAGTGAAACTGTAACATAGCCAGGCGCTATTTCAAATATTATTTATTACTAGCTGTTGCCCGCGGCGTTGCCTGCGTGGTTAATGGTCAAATTAGAGCATATTTTCAGGATAAATTTTCACACCTCTATGTGTGTGTCCAATTTCATGAAAATCGGTTCAGCAGTTTTTATGTGAAGAAGTAACAAAAAAACATGTAAACTTTTGCATTTAAGATATTAATAGGATTCGACATCGAAAGGTGACAAATTTTGAATTTTAGAAGTTAGGGATTTTTTCTGAAGTACTTTATAACATTGTGCAATCAATTATTATATCGTTATGGCTTTATTCATCTAGTTTTTTTTAATTTTTGTTAAAGTACAACTTTCAACATAAAATATATAAAGAGTAGAACAGAAGAAGCAGACGGTAGTTTCATAACTTAACCGTCAATAGTGAAAAATGTGGCTGAGGAATCTTCGCACAATGCGTGCAGTCTTGGAAGAAGTGCTGAATAAATCCTACGATTCAGGAATGCAGAGAGATCTAAGATTGTTGGTCGAGGTTTATGACCGTTTACTGAAACGATTATCGGAAAAATGTTGCTGAGTCAACATCTCACATAGCAGTAGCTTCGTGAGTCGATTTCATGTATTTTGATTTTCAGCTTTTATCCAAAATACTTTCTTTTACAAAATAGACCATCTGCCTTCCTCTGGCAGGAAGGCGGATGGTCTATTTTGCACCCCGTGTTGGTCCGGGCTCCTTTGCAGAATAGACCATCTGCCTTCCTGGTAAGCAGGTCGTAAAAGGCCAGAATATGCTTACCGTCACTAACATCGTGACATTTTACAAGGTGGTAGAGTTTTGCCGTGACTCGCCCGGATTGGTCCTACCGCCTTACCTATTCCTGTCGTCGTAACGTCAGTGCTTGGTGTTGACATGTTCCGCTTCAGAGGATAAGGTAGCTGGTAAACTTACTTTTACTCGAGTCCTAACATCACGGCCTCAGATTGGCAATTATTACCACCTTTGGTGTCTCTAGAATGCGTGAACTTCTTAGCATTAGGAATTAAGTCTGCTTGTTCGCCTTCCAATATTTGCTATATTGGAATAAATGAGGTTAACATAATGCGGAATGGTGATATAAAGAAAGTTTAATGACGACAAAGACTTGACGTAATCAGTAAAAAAACGTACATGCCCATTTATTATCCTATCTGTGTCGCTCATTTCTTTCATTATCTTCTGTGTTCTCTTCTGCGCTGATAATGCTCTCTGCTGCAAGATCTGCAAAATGTAAGATTATTAATGTTGAGATTTTGTTATAATCTTGTATTTTTTTCATACCACTTTCCCAAAGAGCTGACGACACTAAAAGCCAGTTTCAAAAACGCCAATCAATTTTATTATACAACTTAGCATCTTATAACAGCTACTTAACATAAGTCCGGTTAATCATCTTCTAAGTTAATTTTATCTCTAATCTTTTAACAGGCCTATTTGTTGTATGGTATGGATAAATCTGTGTGGGATTTAATTAACAATGAATAAAGGAAAATGAAATAATCACTAAGAGTTCACGAGTCACGACATTAAATATTTTAATTGCCAATATTTATTAATATTGGCAACGTACCATTACCAACTTTGGTGTGTCTGGCAACGTGAATTTGTTATATCAGAAATCCGTCTGCGTGTTTGCCTTCCAATATCAGAAAAGAGGCCTATTCCATAATGACGTCAGCTGTGATCATTGTTGTGTCCTGCTTCCTGCTGTCCCGAAGGGGTAGTCAGAGACACAACCAGGGCACCCACGACTAGCCGAACACACTAAGTCCCACAATGTGATAGGTGGCAAGCCTATCGCCAACCGGGCACATTTCCAATCCCGACCAACATTTTTTTTTATTAGAAAATTGGAAAAATCCAATTTTCTTTTTGTTGGCTGACCCGGGATTCGAACCCGAGACCTCATGCAGTCAAGTCCAACACTCGGACCGCTAGACCACAGAGGCGACTTTAAAGCAACTCCTTCATATCTGATGAACGATTTGTCATTTCGCTGTTCCCTTGAAACTCTTCAATAAATTAAGTTTAGAAAACCTACCGACTTCCTTCTCAGCTCAGCTACCGCTAGTTTCTCCTCAATATCCGGCAAGCTGATCTCAACGTTGGGCGGCTCAAGCAGCCTCTGGACATGTAATGGAGGAGTCGTGGTCTTGCGGTTCCCTTCGAACTCTTCGATGGGAATTTCAAAAGCAATAGCTGAAAATGTAAATCCTATTAATGATATATAATAATATAATTATAAATAGTTTCACCTTCTCCAAAAAAGGAATATGTTAAATTTTCCGCATGTATTTTGTCATGATCTCTATTTCTGTTATACTATTAGGGCGCTATTTGAGAAAGGATTTTAATACTTCTTTTTCGTAATATAGGTCATGGTCCAGAGGTATCAACTAAATTTTATTAAAACCCGACAAGTGATTTATGAACTTTACTTTGCTTTTTGATAGAGCGAGTTGAAGGGAGTGAATGTCTTTGTGTTCAGGTGGTGATACGGTTGCATTTTTGTGTGTTTGTCCGTAAATAAATTGAGTATACATGGTGTCTCAAAGTACTGGATTGAGGCATTTCAAATCTGGGTTTTTTAGTTGCACTGTATAAGTTTTGAGTAATTGGAAAAATAAAATATATTTGATTGAGTTTTGGACAAAATCAGGTGGAGATTTTTGATGCTACGACGTCCTAAATTGGAGGGTAGGCGAAAATTTTAATTTGGACAATTACGTTGTTTAGTATCAAAGGAAAGGACTTGATTGAGTCATTTCAAATCTGCTTTTTTTATTTTCTGTTATACATATTTTTTGAGTAATTGGGAAAATATGTTTGGTTGAGTTTACTTAAAAACATAACAGTAATAAAGGCTTAGACAATGATAACTGCCTTTAACTGACAAATTATTTCTAATACATTTTTTCTAATCTATAAATTGAGAGACATTTTTTTAATTGAATTTATGGTTTTGTTTTTAACTTTCAGGAAATCCAGTCTGATTAATTTAATAAATCTATTGGCCAATTATGACCACCCCCTGTTCGCCCCGAGTTGGTCCGGGCTCCTTTGCAGAATAGACCATCTGCCTTCCTGTCAAGTAGCTCGTAAAAGGCGAGCATAGGCTTACCGTCACTAACACCGTGACATCTGACTAGGTGGTAGAGTTTTGAATTCACCGGGATTGGTACCATCGAATTACCTATTCCTGCCGCCATAACCAAAGGTAAGGTAGCCAGTAAACTTACTTTTGCTCGAGGCCGAACATCTTGGCCTCAGGTTGGAAACGCACTATTACCACCTATGGTGTCTCTAGGCGGTGTGAATTTCTTACCATCAGGAAATCCATCTGCTTGTTTGCCTTCCAATATTATAAAAAAATACCAAACCGTAACCAACTGCGTAAGACGTCCAACTTGTCAAAATTACTGCAAAAGTTTTGCCCGCCTGATCAAGTTCAAGTTAATATTAAAATACCAACTTTTGAAAAGCTACTCACGAGGTTTAGGTTTCTGTGGAGTCTCTGGTAAGACGACAGTAGGGACATCGTTGTTATGGTCCACCCCGTTCATGCCATTCGCCACCCTCTCTGGCTCCACGGCCGCCACCACTTGTCCGGATGAACCGCAACCCATTTCACAAAACTCTCATTTTCGATTCATTTGTTAACAATAATATATTTATAGTCTGTGGTAGGTAAGTATTCTAAATCAAGAAAGTCAATATAGTTAAATTTCTTAAACTTTACAAATATTATAAAAAAGTGTTACATATACTCAACTGAAAAGTAAAACGAGATAGATTTCGAAATTTAAATCATTAAGGGCCGCTTGAACGTTCCTTTTTTTTATGATATAGGAAGGCAAACAAGCAGATGGCTTTCCTGATGGTAAGAAATTCACACCGCCTAGAGACACCAAAGATGGTAATGGTGCGTTGCCAACCTGAGGTCAGAATGTTGGGCCTCGAGCAAAAGTAAGTTTACCGGCTACCTTACCCTCCGAACCGGAACACGTCATGACGTTATGGCGGCAGGAATAGGTAAGGCGGTGGTACGAATCCGGGCGAGTCGCTGCGAAACTCTACACCCTAGTCAGACGTCACAGTGTTAGTGATGATAAGCCTATACTCCTGGGTTAAGTATTTAACACTGAGTTAGCGTCTAACTAGGGTTAAATTAATTTACATTTGACAGTTTCACTCAATATTAAAAGTAACCCGGGAATGTAAGTACAAGTGGCCCTAGCGGACGCACTCAGGTCTCAGAGATGTCAATTTGGTATTAAAAGTGTCGACTTAATGAATGAACAACTGACGTCTTTGAGTGCAGTCGTAAGGCCGCTTGCACGTTAACGGGTTAAATTTAATATTGAGTTAAACCGTCAAATATAAGGTAATTTAACCCTAGTTAGAAGCTGACTTAGTGTTAAATACGTTACCTTAGAACGTGCATATTAATAATGGCCCTTAATCATAGTAGCAAACTCAGATTTACATAATTAATCCTGGAACGTACAAGTGGAACTTAAAATGTAAGTTACAAAGTGATATAAGTTAGATTTTAACTCTGAGTTAAATATTTAGCCTAGGAATACCCAAATAAGACTTAATAAACGTTATTTATTAATATTACTGTATTTTGCGGTTTTTTCCCACTATTAAAATAAATTTAAAGTCACATTCACGTCAAAACCAAAACTAACTTTTAAATGTAGACATGCAAACTACCCTTCAAGGATCCCTAACCCTTTAGGGATGAAACTTCCTTATTACAAGAATCCTTTCTATATCCCAAAACAAATTTAAGAAGCTCACCTCGTTAAAAATATTTTATAAGTTTCTGAATTGAGATGGGTTTCAAATCATAAAGTGATTCTGAAGTAGTTGAAAAATCTTATTTATAACCCACTCTAGAAAGAGGCTATCAATTCGCTGTATATTATATTACGCTCCTATGTATTCGATCAACAAAAAACCGATGTTGAAGATGTTTTTTGGGAAATCAGGTAGGTAGGTCATTAGTCCGATGTGGTCCCATTTTAAATTTATAACCTACTAGATACATGAAGAAAATGTATTGAGTATACCTAACTCAAAACTTTAAGAGGGATGTTAATAAAATTTATGTGAATCCATCTCGGAATTAAAAAGAATTAAGTATCAGATAGCGGCATGGCAATGAAATAATTGGAATAATTAGAGTTTAAATTTTCAGTTTTATTGAGCTTGATTAATAAACTTTTGACTTTTTTTTACGTTATAGGAAGGCAAACAAGCAGACGGATTTCCTGATGGTAAGAAATTCACGCCGCCTAGAGACACCAAAGATGGTAATGGTGCGCTGCCAACCTGAGGTCAAGATGTTAGGCCTCGAGTAAAAGAAAGTTTACCGGCTACCTTACCCTCCGAACCGGAACACGTCATGACGTTATGGCGGCAGGAATAGGTAAGGCGGTGGTACCAATCCGGGCGAGTCGCTGCGAAACTCTACCACCTAGTCAGATGTCACGGTGTTATTGATGATAAGCCTATGCTCGTCTTTTACGAGCTGCCTGGCAAGAAAGGCAGATGTGCTATTCAGCAAAAGGAGCCCGGACTAACACGGGGAAACTTATAATAATAAAGCATTGCATATTTCATAACATCACAAAAACGAATACTCAATATTTCACAGCGAGAGAGATGGTAACAGGTAATCGAGAAAAATTGGCGGTAATCCGTCGCATTTCCCGCGTAAACGACGGGAAGGGATCATTCACCATCTGACGACCTGATGCGGGAATTTTTATTCGCTAGAATCTTCAAATGATACTATTTTAACAGACTTCAAAGAAGGTTATATAACAGACACTTATTTTTTGTCTATGATAATCGATTTTTCCGCCCTTTATGAAAGATTTTATTTTTTCTTTAGTTTTTGGCACTAGCGAGCACTCAAGTTCAAATTTGCATCAAGTTCCCTGATTTACCTAATTTTGATTTAAATAATTCAATTTTAAAGTCTTGGGTAAAGCGGTAGCCTCCATTACTCAAGCTCATTTGATGAGTTTTGGCGGCAACAAGGAAATACATGATACACTAATCTCTTCATAATGCATTTGTGCACTTTCAAGTTTCACTAAACAAAAATGTACAAAATGCCACCAAATTTGACTAATTTCAGTCATTTTAAACACGAAATTCAACATGGCGAAAAAACCGCGATAATTTTTTGTTTCGCTGGCGCCAAAACTGAGAAAAATCGTGAAAAATACTTAGCCCTTGTGTATTTCGACGATTTAATTATTAAAATCGCACTAAATCTGGGTTTGGATTTTTATTTTTTCATTTATAGGTATTTTTATGCATAACAATCGTTAATTAATATTTATATCACAAGATTATGTTTTGGAGTTTGTTAAATTTTATTATTTGTGTGAGTATGTTTATAAAATACTTATTTATGATGGTCAGGAAATACGGTATAAGCCTTTTCACGTTTGCAATGAAAAATACCAACTATGCCAGCTGCACCTGTGGTAGCACGTAAAAATAACACAATAATAGAGTTGGTAATAACCCAGAACCGATACCTATATTTTGAACTAGATGACCTTAACATGGACTGTTATATTTATGTGGTAAAGACAGTACTGGCTGCAGACTTTATGACATCTAATATGCAAAAGAATTCACGAGCTATAATAGAGCGGTAGTTCTAAATTTTAATTTCCTGTTTTACTTTTTGGAAACGACGACGAACCCGCTTTCTTTTACTAAATCATGATGAAAAAAAGGTTGTTTTAAGTTTGACGTGCCGTGTGTGTGTGAAGAGGTATACCGAGGCACACCCTCGACTAGCCGAAGACACTAAGTTCCATAGTGTGTTAGGTGGCAAGCCTATCACCAAACCGGGCACACATCCAATACCGAGCAACATTTTTTTATGAGAAAATTTCAAAACCACATTTATGTAGCCTAGCCCGTGAATTGAACCCGGGACCTCAAAGTCAAGTCCAATACCTGAACCGATAGACCACAGAGACACACTTACAAAAATTAGGACAACGTTCCATTTAAAAATATTGACTTGATATTTATTGGAATAATAACACGATGTGGCGTTCCGCTATTGTAAGCTGCTTTATTGATAGACCTAATTCCACTGAATACAACATATTACAATAGACTGATTAAAATACAGATAGCACCACCTCATTTCTAAATCATAAAATTATTCATGTAACTAGCCGGAGAAATTCATTCTGCTTGATGTTAACAACTAATTCAGTTTTTCGATTTTTCTTACCTCATAAATATTTCGGTCGGCTTTTGAACACTAACACACACACATACACACACACACGCAGACACACACACACGCACACACACATTCACAGTACACGCATGCACGCACGCATTTTCGGACGTGAAACTTATAACACCCTCTTTTCTGTCGGGTGATACAAATAAGATAGGTATTAAGATCAAATAAATGCTTAACTAAACTATTTCGTCTTTCAATATTACTAAACTACATTTTGTTAAAAGAAATGTTATTAGGTACTACCTTATTATATTATGTACATATTCCATGGCTATTACTCAATTATGCCTCAACTTTTGTTTCAATTATGATGAAAATTGACACGCGAATACATATTTAACTAGAATTGGCCATTTTTGACCAAGTTTTTTAAAAATCTTAGTTTCATTTGGCTGAACGTACTTCCAAGGAATTAATTATATTGCCACCAAGTTTTGAAATAACAACGTAATTAGGGATTGCAATCCGGTATCATTTTCAATTCGGCCGGATTTCACCGGATTGATGCTAATCCGGCCGCATCCGTCCGGATCCGGCCGGATTTTAAAGTTACTTAGGGCCTAGTATTTAGTGGTTTTTAGTTTTGATAATAATGTATAAACAGAAAATAAAATAGGTATTTATGGAAAATAAAATCACTTTTAATTATATTTTTTGGTGTTCACTGTAATTTTTGGTACTATTTGTACTAAATCAAATTATGATTATTTTCAATAATAAAGTAGTCAGTCTGACTCTCACTTATTGCTGTACCTATTTACGTAAGTATCTGAAAGTACTTAAGTATAATAATACTAATAATACTATTAAACTCTTATTAATAATCTACACAGTTATATAACAAAACAGTCTTTTAAATTTGTACTTATAAAATCAACAACTTAAGTTCATAATCCTAAGAAACAAAACAAGAAGCATTTATTTTTTGCAATGCAAAATTCTAATGAAAATTATTTCTGTGCCTGAAAAAACGATGTAAGAAAACAGTGTTTATTGTACTGTCTCCTAGTCAGTCTGCTTGTGATGGCACTACAAATATAACCTGCGGCTGAAAAGGCTCTTTCTGCCTCAACACTGGTTGGCCTAATCGCCATCAAGTAACTGTAGATCAGCGAAATGTGTTTTCCTTTTACTCCTTCTACTTCATACGCAGTCATATGCTGACAACCAGTGCATGCAGAGCCGGTGTCGGCGGCGACAGTGCCTCGCCGCGCGGCAGGTCTAGCGATCTGGTGGCGCAGTCGCGCGCGTGCGACGTTCCCAGATCGCGTTCGCGTATTTTTTGCTTTACCGGATCCGCCACCGGATCCGGCGCCGACTCACCGGATCCGGTAGGTCCAAAAACACGCCGGATCCGCCGGATTACCGGATCCGCCGGACCGGATTGCAATCCCTAAACGTAATCCCAGTGAAATTAAATAAAATACTTAATTTTAAGTACCTGGATCACATACATGGATTGAAACTAGTGGTCGCCCGTTAGTCGAAATTCGACCACAATAAATTTTAATGTCTTGTTGATACGAACGCCATCTTCATTTCTCAAGACCAACTACTTTGTTTCTAAACTTTTTAGTGCGCCATCTCTGATCTTTTATCGTTATCATCAATATATTTGTGTGTGTCAACTGCATGGTAGTGGGGGTAATGTTTTATTTAATGATTTAATGTACTTTATAGGCATTATTATTGAAAATATTAGCGTTCTGCGCTTCTCTTACACACAAACTATACGTGTGCCAAATTTTATGCTCCTGCGTCCGCGCAATTTTCGTAAAAAGGGGTCCAAAGTTTTGGCAACACATATTAATATATAGAAAAAGTCGGTTTCTTCCAAGTTTACTATGGTCAAAACATTGCTGTGTATATTATGTCATACACAGTTAGATTTCATTTGCTTACACGATGTGCGGACAGATCGTTGGTCATACTAAGCAAGAGGGCTATTTTATTCTATTTTAAAAAAAAATACATATTTAAATAGGACTTTTGTTGAAATGGCAGAGTTTCGCAGGGACTCGACAGGGATTGTACAAATACAACCGCCTTATCTATTCCTGCCGCCTTAAAGTCAATGCTTGCTGTTGACGTGTTCCGGTTCGGAGGGAAGGGTAGCCGGTAAACTTAAATTTGCTCGATGCCTAACATCCCGGCCTTAGTTTGGCAACGCACCATTATCACCTTTGGTGTCTCTAGATAAAAAATTGCTCTAAATCGGTTATAAGGCAATTGTCGCGTTTACTGTCTGTTCATTTTTACGGAGATGTAACTTTCGACTTATCTCTTCGAAACTAAATCTTTTTATTTTGGATACCTGAAATTAAGAAAAATGTGAGTGTTGTAAGTTTTAGTTGTTTGTGTGTGTATGTCTACGACATCATGACTCCTAAGCGAGTGGACCTACTTTAACGCGGATTTTTCTGGTTGGACATAATCGAGATGTTCTTATCTACATTGTAGCTAGGTTTAGTCAAAGGTTGTTGAACATTTTTAATTTTATATTAGATGCTATAATCTATCAGTAATAATTTAAGGTAAAATTAGTATCTTCACGCCCATATCCCCGAAGGTGTAGGCAGAGGCGCAAACAGGACACCCAAGATACTAGAACGACGACGAAGATACTAGATCCTTCAATGTGATAGGTGGCAAGCCTATCGCCGGGCACATATCCAATCCCGAGCAACGCTTTTTTTTTATTTGAAAATATGAAAAACCCAATTCGCTTTTTGTTGCCCGACCCAGGAATCAAACCCGGGACAACTGAACTGCTTGACCACAGAGGCGATATGGCAAAATTAGATAAAAAAATGTTTTTCAGTAGATACATTAAAATAGTCAACACAAACAGATTTGTGACTTTTTCACAAAATAAAAAAAACTGAAAATAGGTAGGTATCTATATGTTATCGCATCATTTATGAACGGATAAAAAAAATGCTAATATTTTTTTGTTGTATCAGTTACATTCAAGAGAAATATAACGTGAATTGAAAAACCGGTAACTCGCAGGGAAAGAGAGAAAAAACACATTTTTCTCTACCTGTTAATGTCAAGCCATACGAAGTACGCCGGACCGGCTAGTCTCTTAAAAATAGTTTTTGGAACCATTTTCAAAGTACAACATATTTTTGAAACTGGAATTCACTTTTATTTATTTATTTTTATTTATTTATTTTAATCTTTATTGTACACCATATTTTCATATGTTATACAAGAGGCGAGCTTAAGGCGCTAACATTCTCAACCAGCCAACCTTTGGACCAACAGAAAAACAACAATGCACGTGCTTGAAACAAATGATGACAACTATAATACAACCACAGTGCGTAAATCT
The DNA here is from genome assembly GCA_002245505.1 of Calephelis nemesis. Classification (NCBI taxonomy): domain Eukaryota; kingdom Metazoa; phylum Arthropoda; class Insecta; order Lepidoptera; family Riodinidae; genus Calephelis; species Calephelis nemesis. Next base: position 44,129 of record NJDD01002062.1, read on the forward strand.
ACTAATATAATGTGCGTAATCTACTTACACTTATGTGCCTGTTAGAAGTAATTTACGAGTGTGTTTCTTAAATGAGAACTTTGATTGGAGATTATGTGAGGAGGAAGTTCATTCCAGAGATGAGAGGATTGTATACTAAATGAATTAGAAAGCAAGTGGGTGCGATGCGACGGTATGGAAAGGGTACGTGAATTAGACGATCTTAATTGGAGGTTATGGGTATCTGTGAGAAAAATGAATTTTAACTTAAGGTAGGCGGGGGCGCTATTATCAAACAAAATAGTAAAGAGCATGCATAATAAACGTAGACGTCGCCGCTGCGAAATGGTAAGCCAATGGAGTTTATCACGATGCATAGAAATGTGATCAAACTTTCGCAAACAAAAGATAAACCTGATTGCGTTGTTTAAGAGACGCTCGAGCTTATTCACATATAGAGAAGATAATTTCGAGTAGCAAACGTCGGCGTAATCAATAATGGGTAGAATCAGAGACTGCACAAGAACAATTTTGGTTTCGAGCGGCAAGAAGTTACGAAGACGATTAAGAGCACACAGCGAACCAGTGACCGATCGACTCACCTCTTTGATTTGCTTCGACCAACTTAGCGTATTATCAATGTGCAGACCCAGATCCTTAACCGACTGGGAATACGGGATGACTTTTCCATCAAAGATGACTGGTGGAGCAGAATCAGTCCCTGAACCCAATTTTTCCAGTTGACGACTACTGCCTATGATAATAGCTTGACATTTGGCGGGATTCACTTGAATACCAAATTTTAACGCCCATTGCCTCACGGCCTCAAGATTAACATTAATCTCTGAAATAGCTCCTCCGATTTGAGCAATATCTGCATGCACATAAAGCTGCAAGTCATCGGCATAAATGTGGAAAAGGCAGCTAAGGACAGACGTAATGAAGTTAATAAATAACGTGAATATTAAAGGTGACAAAATGCCACCTTGAGGTACTCCTACCACTACTTCACTCCAATCAGACATCATTCCGTCTATCCGGATCGCTTGTTGACGACCACACAGATGTGACGAGAACCATTTAATTGTAATAGGAGAGAACCAAAGATGGTTTAACATAGCCAAGATGATGTCATGGTCTACAGTGTTAAATACATTAGAGAAATCGATAAGAACAAGCACGGTAATGAGACGATTCTCCATAGCCTCTCTAATGTCTTCCGTAATTTTAAGTAAAACGAGATTGGAAAGGTCTTAAGATCTCATTTTTACTAATGAATTGGGATACTTGTTTATGCAGCAGCTTCCAGCAATTTTGACATAAACGGCAAAATTGAGATAGGTCTATAGTGGAGAGGGAGCGTGGGATTCGGGATTTTAGGGAGAGGGATTACGAAGGCTTTGCACCATGCCATAGGAAAAACTCCAGATTCAAGAGAGGAATTTATGATGTGAGTGATACCTCCGACAAGATGCTTAAGGATAGGAAGGATCATAGTTCGGCTCAGTCCATCACAGCCAACCTCCTTGGACTTAATTGAATTTATAATTTTTATGACTTTTAGTGCTACAAGTATGTACATACACTATTCTATCCGTATTTACGCAAACCACAAACTGTGCGGAAGCTTCAAATGGCCGTTAAACTAAAGTACCACTAAACCAAAAGATAGATAACTATAACTAAATTAATAAACTGAAAATGAATGAAATTTGTTTACAATTTGTTTCCCCTGTTTGTCCGGTCTCCTTTGTAGGATAGACAATCTGCCTTCGTGTGCCAGGCAGCTCGTAAAAGGCGGGCATAGGTTTACCGTCACTAGCACCGTGACATCAGACTAGGTGACAGCGTTTCGCAGCGACTCACCCGGATTGGTACCACTGCCTTTCCTATTCCTGCCGCCATAAAGACGTGGCTTGTTCCGGTTTGGAGGGTAAGGTAGCCGGTAAACTTACTCTTGCTAGAGGCCTAACATCCGGGCCTCTGGTTGGCACGCACCATTACCACCTTTGGTGTCTCTAGGCGTTGGGAATTTCTTACCATAAGGAAATCCGTTGGCCTTCCAATGTCATAAAAAAAACAATTTGCTAAAACTGTGACATAAGCAATTTTTAATCCTTGTATCTAAACGGATGCCCCCGGGATAGTTTAATAATTAAAAAAAAGTTGAATTTAAATTCGTATTCCTTTGACGACTTGCTACTATCGAAGTATCAAATATTAGCTTATTAAGCGAAACGAAGTTTGATGGGTCAGCTAGTAATAATGAATATAAATTCTTATTCATTTGGCGACGACTTTATGTACATAATTATTATATTTTTAAATTTTCGCTTGACAAGCTAATATTTGATGCTTCGATAGTAGCGCAGTCTGTCGGATCCAATGTGAAACATTAAAAATAAACAACTACTTATAATAATTTAAAAAAAACATTTTCCAGGAGACCTAATCGTGAATCTCAACCATTCTCTAATTCCCTTGAGTCGTCTAGAAGGAGTTCAGTGATAAACACACGAACACAAGAATTATACATATATATATATATATATATATATATATTATAAAGATTTACATTATGTAGAGTTCAAAATATTTATACGTTTAGAACGTTCAATCTTAATATTATTTGAATATCGAACCGTATTCACGTCAAAACTTTCGAAATTTGAATTTTGAAAATAGAATCCACTTTCACTGTATTACCACGCTTATTATAATGGAACGCATTCCACAAGCCGTGCGGACGCGACCACATCAATAACATTACTATCCATTCCACTAATATAGGTTTTATTTTCACCTCATATTAAATGCTGATATACTGAGACTCAATATAATTGATACTTAGGGTATAAATAACTCCTGTAATTTATTACTAACTAGCTGTTCCCGCGAACTTCGTTCCGCCCGTTCAGTTTGTATGGGAAAAATTAAAATGTTGTTTTTCCCAGTTTCCTCACAATTGAACAGGATAAAAAGTATCCTATGTCCTTCTCCCGGTTTTAAGTTACCTCCCTACCAATTTTTAGCCTAATCGGTGTAGCCGTCCTTGAGTTATAAATAGTGTAACTAACACCACTTTCTTTTATATATATAGATTTAAGAATACACTTACAGTATTGCACTTAATACAAGAAAGAAATAAAACATTTATTGAAAGACTAAAACCTCCATTATTAAAAAAATTTAAAAACTAACCTAACCCTTAACATTTGCGATTTAAATAAAGGACAAAAAAATAATTATAAAACAGAGAAACTGTAACAGAGAGCAATAATTTTTACTAAGCACTATAGCAAGAATAGGCGATAATAGTCTTGTTTCACTTTTTTCGATCTTCTTTAAAGAGTATATTAAAGTATCTTAACGCCCAAATCCCCAAAGAGGTACAGACAGGCAAAAGCACAACCACACACGACTAGTCAAATACACTATGTCTCACAATGTGATAGGTGACAAGCCTCGCCAACCGGCCACATATTCAATCCCGAGCAAGGCTTTTTATTTGAAAATTGAAAAAACCTAATTTTCTGTTTTTATTGCTCGACCCGGGAATCGAACCCGGGACCTCATGAAGTCGAGTCCAACAACTGAACCGCTAGACCACAGAAGCGGTTCGATCTTCTTCATCTTTCTTTCCAAAAATGCTTATCAATTATTTCAATATCTAGCTTATTGATACAAAAAAGCAAACTAATATCATAAAATACAAATGCGACAACTGCTAACTACAGTAATAATTAATGGTAAATTCAAGTATCAAATCGTTTTTGCTGAGTTACATTCAGGACTAACAATGCTTACACTGAAATTATAGGTCGCGCTATAGGCCAACCGCCTACACAACTATCTGTTCCTATACAATTGGAAGCTATAGAGTTGATATTATCTATATATGTCTTTTAAATATGAGTTTGTTTTATGTATTCATGCTGAAAGTATACGAGTAATTCGCGCCACAGACCAACTTCCTACACAACTGCCTGTTCCTAACAAAGAAAGCTATAGAGCCGGTATTGTTTATGTAAAAAGCCCAATTTTGTTTTTTTTCAGGTTTCTTCGCGTCATAAGCCAAACTTCCACTTCCTACACAATAGCCTGTTCCTATACAAAAAAAGCTGTAGAGCCGGTATTGTTACTGTAAAAAGCCAGTTTTTGGTTTGCTCAGGATTGTTTATACTGCAATTATAGGGTTCGCTAAATACGTGTGCATGTTTGACAGCTATAGGAGACATTACATTTCTATCCATAATCTATACATAAATTTTATGTTTTTGTTTTCGTTACCACACTCCCCCAAAACGTCTAAACCGATATTAATGAAATTTTATAAAATATTATGTAATACGTGCACACTCGATAGATTTGAGAATAAAATATACAAACAGGTGAAACAAAATTCATCAGGTCAGCTAGCTCCTCTTTGGTCTAGCGGTCTGTCGTCGGACATGACTTTTTGAGGTGTCGAGTTCGTTCCCTTTGTCAGGCAATAAAAAATGTGTATTTCTAACTTTCTAATAAAAATACCCGAGTTGCCCGAGATCAGACATGTGCCCGGTTGGCGATAGGCTTGCCATCTATCACATTATTGGACTAAGTGTCTTCGGTTAGCCCTGTGTTTTCCTGGGGATATGGAAATGAAGATACTTTTTTCAACAGAAAACAAAAATCTTACTTTGTTATTGTAGTTTGACAAGTTCAAACTACTACATAATTAGCGTGACAGATTGAACAGTCGCACAAAAATGTATAAACCACAATAGCGACTCCACAGCTGGCACACGCTATCATTCATTCGTCGGGCAATCACTATCCTGTACCCTGATTGCCACTACATAATGGATAGACACCCCCCATTTATCCCAACCCCTTGACCCCACCCCAATGGATGTTATGCACCACACTAAAATCGATTTTTGTAATTGTTGAGTCAGGTGTCGTTTTATGGGTTCACGTAAATATTAAATGACATTCCATGAAAACATTGGAAATTTGAATTCATTATAATATTAAAATAATTATATTTTTAACTTTATGTTCCATATTTGAATGATGAAACTCATTTTAAGGTTCAATAAAATGATTGGATGCAGACAATCAACAAAATTACATATACGTTCCAATCTGTATCTGTAATAAAGTAATGTACATAAAAAAAACTAGTGGTCGCCCATTGGTCAAAATTCAACCATAATAAATTTTAATATCTTGTTGATAAGAACGTCATCTTTAATTCTCAAGACTGACTACTTTGTTTCCAAACTTTTTAGGGCGCCATCTGTGATCTTTTATCGTTATCATCAATATATTTGTTTGTGTGTGTCAAATGCATGGTAGTACGTGTAATATTTTATTTTTTGAATTAATGCACTTTAAAAACATTATCATTATTAATATTAGCATTCTGCACTTCTCCTACACATAAAATATAAGTGTGTCAAATTTCATACTCCGTCAGCGCAATTTTCGTAAAAGGGGTCCAAAGTTTTTGCTTCACGTATTAAAATAAAATTTTCATTTCATTTTACCGTACATGGCCCCTTGACATGTAAATCATCACCTATTCTCCTACCAGGTGGTAGGGCCACTCAATAGATGGACTAAGACGTTGAATTCAAAGGATTTTTTTTTATGATATTGGAAGGCAAAACAAGCAGACGGATTTCCTGATGGTAAGAAATTCACGTCGCCTAGAGACACCAAAGGTGGTAATGGTGCGTTGCTAACCTGAGGCCGGGATGTTAGACCTCGAGAAAAAGTAAGTTTACTGGCTACCTTACCCTCCAAATCGGAAGACTTCATGACAAGTTACTTACATTCAACAAATAATGTAAGGAATGTCATATTTCTTTAAATTTATGATCGTCCCTGTTGTCTAGCGGTCAGGACTTGCCTTCATGAGATACAATGTTGCCCGAAAATGGTCATGGGTCCATGGGTCATTATGGAACTTAGTGTATTCTGCTTGTCGTGGGTGTCTCTACCTTTCTCGTCAGGGATATTGGCGTAAAAATGTTATTTATTTTATTGTATTATGAAAGTCTTTTTCATATTGCTACGTGTTTCATGCAGGCCATGTAGCAGTT
>NJDD01002062.1:50276-64442 GCA_002245505.1 Calephelis nemesis
TATATGTTATTTGCAGTTAAAAAAATATTTTTTTTCTTTATTACAATATTTATGGCAAGACTAGGTAAATATAAACCTTCCTCTTGAATCACTATTAAAAACAATCGCATCAAAATCCGTTGCGTAGTTTTAAAGATCTAAGCATACATAGGGGGCAAAAAGTAGAAAACGATTTTAGTTGACACTATGTAGTGATAAATAAATACAGTAAAATAGCGTAAAACCGCCTTGTTGGTCGAGTGGCTAGCGTACACGCCTAACTACATCGACCAACCGCGAGGCTCGGGTTCGATTCCCGACTCAGGCATTTGTGTGATAAACATTTAGATGTCTGTATTACCTGGTCTGGGTTTTATTAAATTATAGTAAATTTATTCTGGTTTTATTTAAGTATTGCTATGTATAAGAATCGTTGACTAACACCCATTACACAATCATATAATTTGCTTACTTTGGGGTAAGATTCAATTTAAAAAAAAACATCTTCACGCCCATATCCCCGAAGGGGTAGGCAGAGGCACAACCACGACTAGCCAAAGACACTAAGTCCCACAATGTGATAGGTGGCAAGCCTACCGCCAACCGGGCATGTTTCCAATCCCGAGCAACATTTTTTTATCAGAAAATTGGAAAAACCCAATTTTACTTTTTGTTGCCCGAACCGGGATTTGAACCCGGCACCTTATGCAGTCAAGTCCAACAACTGAACCGCTAGGACCACAAAGGCGACCAATTCAATTTAAAAAAAAAGAAAAAACTAACTCCAGTTATTTTATTACCTCTTTGCAATTTGGTAATTCTTATTTAGAATGATTCAGAGTTTTGGTTTCTCGAATTCCTTTTAATTTCATTCACAAAATTTGACCAGGTTAAACAAATAAACACAAAGCGTAGATTAAACAAAACCTTTTAAAGTAATAGGAATGTTTTTTCATGGAACATAATTGACGAAATAGTGAATCAGGTCAGACGACTAAATTGACAAATTTCTTTGTATTTATGAGGTCATGATTCTAGGTCAGGTCGTTGATCTAGGTTCAACTTAACTACTTGATTATGATACTTTAATACCCACTATTGCTCTTATACACAATTCTGTGCTTAGATTTAGTAATATATTAACTTGGCCCTTTGGCCTACCTATTTACTACTGACTAGACAATTATTATGGAGCTCGGATGTAATAGCCAATAGTGCCATTTTAAATAATTCATTTTTATTTATTTTAAATATTTATATAAAAAAAGTATCATCACGCCCATATCCCCGAAGAGGCAGGCAGAGGCACAACCAGGGCACCCACGACTAGCCAAATATACTAAGTCCCACAATGTGATAGGTGGCAAGCCAACCGGACACATTTCCAATCCCGAGCAACATTTTTTTTTCATTAGAAAATTGTACCCAATTTTCTTTTTGTTGCCCGACCCGGGATTCGAACCCGGGACCTCATGCAGTCAAGTCCAACAACTAAACCGCTAGACCACAGAGGCGACTATTTATATATCTTTATATATATATATAATTCTTCTGTGAGTGTGTATGTCACTGAACTCCTTCTAGACGACTGGACCGATGTCGATGAAACTTTTTGTATGTGTGCTAGGGAATTCGAGAATGGTTTAGATTCACAATTTGGTCCACTGGAAAATGTTTTTTTTTAATTAATTTTTTAATAATAAGTAGTTGTTGATTTTAGAATGTTTCACATCGGATCCGACAGACTGCGCTACTGTCTAAGCATTAATGTTACATAAATGTAAAGCGATACGAAGTTTGCTGGGTCAGCTAGTATATTTATAATACTCATTTTATTATTTATTTATGAAGAAAAAACTACGATTATATATTTTTTCTCGATGTCACTAAAACTCCTTGTAGGTGCCTTATTATTTTTACATTAAACTTTTTTAAATCTTAAGCCTCGGTTTATCGCCATCTATGACTGATTACTATAATAATTTTGCCAGCAATAAACAAAAGATATCGTAACCATACTAACTATGAATTTAAATTCGAGACCTAAATAGTTACATGTATTATTGTCTTTTAAATAAATAAATTATTAAGATCATTTAGCGTTTATTTTGTTACATTGTAATATGTTGACATTACAATGTACAAACTAGAAGCAAATTAATTCAACTATCCTACAACTTAAATTTTACGCCATCTGTTAAATAGTTATGTAACCAGAAGGCGCACGAAGTCACAACTCTGTGGCAGTCGATACGATCAGAAATAAACTTTATTAGTTCAGAACAATAGATGTCACTGTAAGTTTCATAAAATTGAGAACTTTCAGCTATTCAGGATAGCCATACGCACAATTACTACATTTTTTTTTCAGATTTTTGTACTACTAGCTTCCACCCGTGACTCCGTCCGCGCGGATGTCGGTCTTCGCATGATAAAACTAAAAAATTAAGATTTTTTTTCTACGTATTTTTCCAAGATAAAAAGTATCCCATTTTATGCCCAGGATAATAAGGTATAATGAAACCAAGTTTCATCGAAATAGAACGAGAGATATGAAATAGAGTTTTCACGTGATGCCTGAACATACAGACAGACAGACAGACAGACAGACAAAATTTATTATATGTAAAGATAAGCAGATAGGTAAAGACATCCATTTCTACCAAGTAGATGATTAAATTTTTGGACAATATTCAGTACATCGAATAAAAGCTATAAGAAATGGGATTCGGATGACATAATTTTCAATAAGCACGGTTTCTTATTTGATTTACATAATACTTAATTACATAGTCAATTAATTAATTACAATACATAATTTTCAATAAGTACGGTTTCTTATTTGATTTACATAATACTGAACTCATCCCTAACTAAATAATTAAATATTTTTTAATCAATAAAAATAAATGACAGAATTTTGTTGTGAATATCTTTTATTTAATGTATTGAGCAGTGCCTAAAATTTTAACACCTGTTTTGAAAGAAAAAAATATAAACCCAGACTTTTTCTTATGCTTTATATTTATATGTTATATAAATACCAATATTATAAATCAGAAAGTCAGTCTGCCTGTAACGCTTTTTGGGATAAACTATAGACTGGCTAAGATAAAATTTGATACCTACATACTTATAGCTAAAGAACCGAACTCTGACATAAGGCACCATTGATGTAAAAACTTCTTAAGCTGAACTTTTTGTGATGGATAAAAAAAATTAAAATCGCGTCAGGACACATGACCTAATCGAATATTGTTAAGAGGTAGGAAGAGTAAAACCACTACATGTTATCGCCGCATTTCAAACTGTGATTATTGTTTCGCCGGTTGGTACTTCTTAAAACTAGCGAGAAGGAGTAAGAAAGAATCTAGAGGAGCAGGGCGAGAAAGAAACTAAAATAGGAGAGCAAAACCTCTGTACAGTATTACTATTTAAATTATGCGCTTCGGCTATATTCGTCAAGCTTCGGAAATTCGAATGTATTTTAAAAATAGCTATATATAGTTGCTGTTGTACATAATTAATCGTTTCGCTTAAATTTAGATTAGGTCAGCCAATTTAAAAATGAAAAAAAAATGTAAAAAGAGTAAAAAGTGTAAATCTGAAGCGCATAATTTAAATAGTACTACTGTATGTTGTTGCCGCATTTCATACTGTGATTTTCGTTTCGCCGACCGGTACCTATATTTTCAAACTAGCTAACCTGCGGTCTCACTATGTTATTTTCAAATTAGTGGGGATTGGAGTTTGTATCTCTATATATTGTATTTGTTGTATATAAATAAATCATGTTTAAGTTAAGCAAAGACGATTTATTACAGGTAACGAAGTTGTGCTTGAATAGCTAAATCAGAACATGTATAACAAAGCTCAAAAGTGTTTAAACATAAGTTATATTTAAGACATAATTAGACAAGTTCTCCTAACGTAAGATAAATCCCCTCCCTCTGTGTCGCGTGGGCTAAATTCAATTTGGCCCAGAAACACCGAACTTTACGTCGCTTAGCATAATTCGGTTTAGGGAAAATTTCTGGAACGCAAATAACATATTTATGGCTAAATGATGATCGTCTTGGAATAACAAAATATGTAAGTTTAATTAACAATATGTTACGTGGTTGAGTTTCGCAGCGACTCACCCAGATTGGTACCACCGCTTTACCTATTCCTGGCGCCATAACGTCATGACGTTTTCCGGTTTGGAGGGTAAGGTAGCCGGTAAAATTACTTTTGCTCGATGCCTAACATCTCGGCCTTAGGTTGGCAACGCAACATTACCACCTTTGGTGTCTCTAGGCGGCGTGAATTTCTGACCATCAGGAAATCCGTCTGCTTGTTTGCCTTCCAATATCATAAAAAAAATTTAAAAAACCCTGAACCTGGGAACTCTCTTATATTCTCCTTCGACACTCTAAAGTAGAAGACTACACTGGCGACTAATATTATGGCAAGAATAGGAAAGGTATAGTTTATGTATACTTCATTGTATAGTATTACCGCCTCTGTGGTCTGGTGGTGAAGCGTTGCACCTAACTTTCTAAGGGCCTGACTCTGATCTCCGGATCCGGAAAAAAATATAGAAAATGTGTATTTTCGATTTGCTAACATAAAAAATGTTGCCAGGGATTGGATATGTGCATGCCCTGTTGGAAATAGGCTTGCACCCTATCACATTATATCTGTTAAATAAAACATTTTTACAACAAATTTTCCTAGAATTTTTTTATATATTATTTTTTTGATGTGTAAGGCTAATTAAACATAAATATTTTCAACATATCAGTCATATCAGTTATAAGAACTGAAAAAAAGTCCCATCTTATCCTATCATATTAATATCATAAATGCGATACTTTATCTGTTTGTTCGTTTGTTACTGCTTCATGCAAAAGCTAATGAACCGATTTTCATGAAATTTGGTTCATACATGGACCGTCTATTACTTATATACCTAGCTACTTGGATTAACACATACCTAGGATAGTTTCCATCCCGAAACAATGTTCCTGTCGAAACACGTGGGCAATGCCGCGGGCAACAGATAGTATTTTTGCTGCTGAACCAATTTTCATAAAATTTGGCAGTTTTATCGCGAAAAAATGTTCCTGACCATTAACCGTACGGTCAACGCCGCAGGCAACCGCTAGTAATATAATATATATCCGGCTACATGACTTCATAACAGGATCCACAATAGACATGGTTCCAATACCCATCTACATATGTTTGGCGAGGCTGAGTGGGTGATGCGGTCTACACACTGCTGAATAAGGTAGTAATGAACAAATTTGGCGTATGTCAGTGACCGATTAACGGATTTCCTTTATAAAGCACTAATAAAATCCGAATTTGGGGTTGGTTATTGTCTTATGGGTGAAAATTATTGTAATTTATTGATTGGTATCTATTTCTGTCCTCATGGTGTTTTTGCTTACCGTTGTCGCAAGGATACCAAGTGACAAGTGAAGTGAAGTGACAAGTGGTCGTTATAGTAAAGTGACAATAATATATGTGGCCGGTAACATTGACATGTTTTAAGTGTAAGATGCTTTGCCTAGTGACTTAGTGTCTTCGGCTAGTCGTGGGTGCCCTGGTTATGCCTCTGCGTAAATCTTCGAGGATATGGGCGTGAAGATATTTACTTATTTACTTACCAACAAAATAAATGTATTTTTGAGTTTGGTCTTTAAGCGATGGGTTTTTCTCACCATCAGAGGAATCTGCTTTTTACTGAATTCGAAAGAGGGAGGAAGTTATATGCTTTTCTTTGTTTAGTCCGTTAATTGTTTTCTCATTTTTTTCTGAATCAATTTTGAAAATCTTTTTTCATTTTTAAGAGCATTCCGTCATTTCCGTCGTTCCACCACCACCAAGACTGCACCTGACGATGGAATCCCCAGGGAAGTCCAGGAAAATATTGAAAACTATGTTTTTTTTGCAGTTTTACTGCGTTTAAATTATATTTAAAAGAAAAAATGTATAGTGATGTGTCGTTTGTGACTAAAGAACATCATCATTGGTTATGTATTAACATGGGGTCCTATTTTCTACACCCTCTTCTCCTCGTCAGTGTTTTGCATTTAATGGTACTGTACATATGATAGGTAATACAATATAAAACAAGGTCGCCACTGTATGTCCATATGTATGCTTATATCTTTAAAATTAAGCAACTAACTTTGATGATTTGAAAGAAAGAGTGATTGGGAAAGTTTATATATTCAATAACGTGCAAAGCTAGGACGGGTTGATAATCTATATATATAAAAATGAAACCCGTATTTCTTGGTCACGGCATCACGCATGAATGGCTGGACCGATTTCACTAATTCTTTTTTTGTTGTATTTGTCATTATTAGGAGAAGGTTCTTAAGGAAAAAAATATTAAGAAAATCTCTCAGAAATGTTGAAAAATATACATTTAATTTTGCAGTTCAAAATGAATAGGTAATCAAACGTAAGATAGGTCAGCTTTACAAAATAAAGTAGTTTCTACTATTCTTCTATCATTCTATCATTGCTACGCTAAGCCGGTATGAAGTTCGCCGGGTCAGCTAGTCTTTTATATATAAAAATCAATAGCTGTTCGTTAGTCTCGCTACAACTCGAAAACAGCTGGACCGTTTGGACTAATTTTGGTTTTGAATTATTTGTGGTAGTCTAGGGAAGGTTCAAAAGATAAAAAAAGGAAAAATTTCGAGAAAACTAGGATAAAAAACATATTGAGATTTCCCGTACAAACAGAACTGGTGGAAAGAAATTCGGGACGGCTAGTACCTACTAATTAATGATGATTACTGATAAACATTTCAATATTACACATTAATGGACGCCTGCTAATAGAGCTTCGATATTTCATTCAAAAGTTGCATTTAATGATTAGTAGGTATTTTTTTTGCAACTGTTTTTATAAGATACTAACAGCCCGGTACGTGCTTAACTACATCTATATAAAAAAAATGAATCCCAAAAGTGTTGGTAAGCGCGTAACTTCCGAACGACTGAACCGATTCGGCTAATTCTTTTTGTATTGCGTTAGTTATTACTAGGACAAAGTTCTTATGTAGAAAAAAACTGGGAAAATTGCAGAGAAAATGGAAAACAATATTTTAATTTTTTGCCATACAAACGGAACGGGTGGAACGAAGTTTGCCGGAGCAGCTAGTATACAATGAATATGAATTACATAACACAACAAAAAGAAAACAACAACTGGAAAAAGTTCCAATATGACAGCACAATCCCCATCTGAAACAAGTTTCAATTTGACTGAAAAAAAACCACTAACAAAATGATCGGTCATTTATTGAATTCATTAGTTACAAAAAAATGTGATAAATGAAGAAAAACTAAACCGATTTTATGCAAACTTCACATAAACCATCTACTAAATAGTCCGAACAAAGCCTAAACATTTGGTTTGGATAGGTAAGCCCATTCTTGAGTTATACAATTACAACAAAAAGTGGCATTGATTTTTATATAGGTATACTAGCTCATCCAGCAAACTTCGTATCGCTTGACATTGATGCATAGACAGTAGCGCAGTCTGTCGGATCCGATGTGAAACATTCCAAAATCAACAACGACTTATTATTAAAAAAAATATTAAAAAAACATTTTCCAGGAGACCAAATTGTGAATCTAAACCATTCTCGAATTCCCTTGAACAGGCACGAAAACTTTCATCAACATCGGTCCAGCCGTCTAGAAGGAGTTCAGTGACATACACACTCACAGAAGATTATATATAATATAGACTAGCTCACCAAGCAAACTTCGTATCGCTTGACATTAATGCTTCCACAGTAGCGCAGTCTGTCGGATCCGATGTGAAACATTCCAAAATCAACAACTACCTATTATTAAAAAAATAATTAAAAAAAAACAGGAGACTAAATTGTGAATTTAAACCATTCTTGTATTCCATTGATCACACTCAAAAAGTTTCATCAACATCGGTCGAGTCGTCTAGAAGAAGTTCACTGAGAAACGCACGAACACAAGATATAAAAATGTTTTCTTGTGAGTTCAAATATATTTTTTGAGCAAACTGATAATTGACCTCAACGGCTACTGTAGTTACTAATTTAGTTTTGTTTAATGACATTAACGGCCACTCTCAGAGTCATCGATTATCCTTTAATCAGTCATTAATTGGAGATTTTCAATACAAAGTTGTGACTTAAAGATTGCTTAAATATTAATTGTCGTTTGTGTGTCAGAGGGAGTCTCCGAGTGTGACCGTAAGCTTATTAATAAAGACATCGTCAACATAGACGAGCATTTATGTATTATCCTATTAATATTATAAATGCGAAAGTTTGTATGTATGAATGTATGGATGTTTGTTACTCTTTCACGCAAAAACTACAAAGCCGATTAGGATGAAATTTGGTATGTAGGTAGCTGAAGACCCAGAATAACATATAGGCTACTGTTTATCCCGGAGTTCCCGCGGGATTGGGACTTACGTGGGTGAAACCGCGGGGCGCAGCTAGTTAAGTATAACTCAATAATCACTAGTCGGATCATGATATATCTAATATGGGGCCAACTCGGAATTAAGACCCTATAAATCATCAAAATCGGTCATAAATTGCCCGAGTCGTGTAACAAACTTGCAAAAAACATACAGTCGAACTCAACGTTTTCTTGTTTGGAGTCGCTTAAAAAACGCAAAATCTGTAGTTTAGGATAAAGAGACCAATTTCAACTTTTAATAAGGGAGATATCGGTTACGCCTACTGCGCAGTGCGAGTTTTTAAACTCTTTAACATTGAATCTTATACGAGTATTCGCACTGGTCAAAATAAATTTTTCGGGACAAAAAAGCTGCGCGGTTAAATTTCGAAATTCAGATTAGGCCTAATACTGACACTTTGAAAAAGATGCTGTGAACGTAACATCTGGCAGCTGGAACAGTCTATATTCATACTCGTATCAAAACTGTAGGTGAGTGAATACTGTACTTTGAAGATATTTAAAAACTATATGCAGGCGACTAAAAAGGGGACCCAGAACACTTTTTTTGATGTTTTTAGATTTTTTTATGATATTGGAAGGCAAACAAGCACACGGATTTCCTGATAGTAAGAAATTCACGCAGCCTGGAGACACCAAAGGTGGTAATGGTGCGTTGCCAACCTGAGGCCAAGATGTTAGTTCTCGAGCAAAAGTAAGTTTACCGGCTCGCTTACCCTCCAAACTGGAGCACGTCATGGCGGCGGGAATAAGTAAGGCGGTGGTACTAATCGGGATGAATACCGCGAAATTCTACCACCTAGTGAGATGTCACGGTGGTAGTGACAGTAAGCCTAATCTCGCTTTTTACGAGCTGCCTGGCAGGAAGGCAGATAGTATATTCTGCAAAGGAGCCCGGACCAACACGGGGAAATGTTTGTGTGCCTGTCAACAAAAAAAGCGAAATTGGACTACCGGTTCAGGAGTGATACGATGAGTGTAAAAGACTAACTGAGCCGGCATATTTAATCCTATCTTTGACTATGAACATTAAATTGTAATTCACTATTAACTACTTACTATAAATATTAAGACTATAATTCACTGTCGAATTTCAATCAACGTTAAAACGAAAAAAAATAGCCAATAGAATCTGTATTTGCTATCGTTGGTACTTGGTGAACTTCCATTGTATCCAAAGGTTTTTTTGTAGTTCACACTTGTACTTATCCACTATGCACTTTATTTAACACTTTCTGTTACTCTCCAGCCAACCGGTTTCACTTTTTACAGCATCATCAGGGCTTCAAAACTAACGAATTTAGTTGCCCTGCCCTGATGGTGCTGTAAAAAGTGAAGCCGGTTGGCTGGAGAGAAAGTGTTAAATAAAGTGTACCTATAGTGGATAAGAACAAGTGCTAACTACAAAAAAAACGTGTGAAATTAGTCAATTTTTGAGACTGTTAATCACGTCAATTTTATTGTCAAAGAAATTTTGAGTATTGTAAATATTATTATTAATCCTTTTTACGAGGTAAGTAGATTTTCAGGGGATCGGGATAAGTATATTGTCAATTTTAAAAGAGCTTATGTACTGGATCACAAATGATAACCCTAACTAACTCTGTGGTCTAGTGGTCCAGGTATTAGACTCTTCTTTATGAGATCCCGGTTTGGATTCCCGGTTGGGCAACTAAAAGGAAATGTGTTTTTTCCAATTTTCTAATAAAAAAAAGGTTGCTGAGGATTGGATATATTATGTTCGGTTGGCGATAGGTTTGACACCTATCACATTGTGGGCCTTAGTGCCTTCGGCTAGTCTAGGATGCCCTGGTTGTGCTTCTGCCTACCTCTACGGGGATATGGGCGTGAAGATACTTTTTTTTATCTCAGTTAAATCACTAAACTTAGTTTTCAATATGATCCGTGAAATCAGCCCTACTTCTCGCTATAACTACGATCGGTTCCATCTTCCTTTTATCGCCATAAACTGTGCTCCTTTGTCATATCTAATAAGGCTTTCCAACCTTTGTTTGGCAATACACATATAGGTCAGAAACACAACCCAAAAACCAATACTCCCACGCTATAAAAAGTAAACAAACAGATCAACATATTCAATGACCTAGACATTCAGAAACCCCCCAGACACCACGTGCACCTCCATACAGGCAACGCACCATAAATTTGGTCCTATCCATAGTAAGACCAGCTCCAGTTACATATAAGCACCGATGTAAGAGGCAACAGTCTTTTAAGTACTGGGATACTCTTTTTTGGTTTGCACTACCAAAAGAGGGTATACTGTTATATTGCATAATTTACAGAAATGGTCTGTTTACGTTCCGTTTTAAGAGAGGTTTTTTAACGTCGACATGGTAATGGGTTAACTCGAAATGGAATATCCATAGTTACGTTCCGTTTCTTTATATAGTTCGGAGCATATTAGGATTTGGTTGTAGTAAATCGGTGCCGGTTTATTACTGAATGGAGTTATTTTTACACAGCTGCAGAGAACGGGTTAAGTTTTATTTTTGATTTGTAATTCTTTTATTATTATGGTAGTTGTTTGTCTCTTTTCAAATTATGAATTAAAATAATTATTAACAAACAAATAAGTTTTATAATATATATAGTTACTTTGTAATATATAACAAAGTAATCATCGAATATGATAAAAATCTTAAATGAAAATTATTTTGTGTTATGCATATTTTTTTATTATATATAACGTATATCATAGCTACTTTACAAAACCGTTATTAATTATGACGTATTATAATCTGTATATTAATACGCGATGCCAAAACTTTAGACCCCTTTTTTTACGAAAATTGTGCGAACACAAGAGCATAAAATTTGGCGCACTTATAGTTTATGTGTAGGAGAAGTGCAGAACGCTAATATTTTGCAATAATAATGTTTATAAAGTACATTAAATTAATAAATAAAACATTATCCACACTACCATGCATTTGACACACACAAACAAATACGTTGATGATAACGATAAAAGATCACAGATGGCGCACTAAAAAGTTTGGAAATGAACATTCTTATCAACAAGATATTAAAATTAATTATGGTCGAATTTCGACCTACGGGTGACCACTAGTAAAAATAGTTATAAAAGTTAACATCTACTATGATTTAAAGAAAAAATTGGAAATATTTTTTTCCGTTTAAGGGGGCGTTCAAATATTACGTAACGCAATTTGAAGGGAGGGGGGGGTCTCGTAAAACGTTACGATGCGTTACAAGGGCAAGAGGAGGTCTTTCTTACAAACACGTTCGTAACATTGTTTTTTTTTTTAGTAAAAATAGTTTATTTATTTGGTAAATATAAATTTTATTTACTATTATTACTGCAAAGGCAATTGAAAGTATACCAGGGATAAAAACTATAATATAACTTTTTGCGACTTTAGGGTAAAAGTGTTCACTTAAGTGTTATGTAAAATTTAGAGAGGGCGTACAGAAAAACGTTACAAGGGGGGAGGGGGGGTCAAAAATCTTCAAATATATCGTTACGTAATACTTGAACGCTCCCTAAGTTAGAATCAATTTTGTAAAAATAATAATGAATCATAGTTTATATCTTACATACATATACTTTCTTCACACCAAGTCCCTTGTGAGGAAGGCTGATAAGACCGTGTACCAAGTTAAAATTTCCACGCAAACACGCCATTTTCGCATGTTACATCATAGTATCTTCACGCCCATATCAGGAACAGTAGACAGAGGCACCACCAGGGCACCCACGACGAGCCTAAGACAATAAATTTCACTGAATAGGTGGCAAGCCTATCAACAACTGGGCGTATATCCAATCAAGGGCATCGTTATCTTTATTAGAAAATTGAAAATACCTTTTCTAATTTTTTGTTGCCCAGCCAGGAAATCGAACCCGAGACCTCAAGAAGTCAAGTCCGACGCCGGACCGCTAATCCACAGGGGCGATCAACCTATCATTATATTATAGTTACAAATAATATGTAAGTGTCACGGGCCTAAACACTTTTAGACAATATCTGACATTTAAAAAATATAGACCGATAAATAATTTTTAGAAGTGATTTTACAATGGCAAATGCGATATAGAAATCAAACTTAAAATGGAAAATTTGAATGTGAGTTCCGTTGCTTTATAATTTATATCGGAACATATTAGGCACACCTCTCGCCCGTGTGGTCTAGTGGTCCGACGCGGCGTCGGACTTGACTTCTTGATCCGGGTTGGGCAACTAAAAAACTAGAAAATGAGAATTTTCAATTTTCTAATAAAAATAACGTTGCCCGGATTAGACATATGCCCGGGTGGCGATAGCCTTGACACATATCAGATTAGAAGTCCCACGACTTAGTGTCTTCAGCTAGTCGTGGGCGCCCTGGTTGTGCCTCTGCCTACCTCTTCGGGGATATGGGCGTGAAGGTACTTTTTTTTTTATTATTTGGATTTAACCATAAGATGTTTCTGGCCGAGGGGCAGATTTATTTTATTTTAATGATATTGGAAGGCAAACAAGCAGTCAAATTTCCTGATGTTAGGCCTCGAGCATAAGTAAGTTTACCGGCTTATCCTGCGAACCGGAACACGTCAACGGCAAGCACTGACGTTATGGCGGCAGAAATAGGTAAGGTGGTGGTACAATCCTGTCAAGTCGCTGCGTAACTCTACCACCTAGTCAGATGTTTTTTTTTTTAAATTGCTTATATGTTGCTAACCTCGCGGTTTTTACAACTTCATCGGATAGTCAGATGTCACGGTGCTAGTGACAGGAGATGGTCTATTCTACACATTTCACCCGGACATTCACTCTAACTGACTTATAACTTCCCAATAAAGTTACTGCCCATCATTATTACTGTTTGGTTGAAAGACAAAAATTGGCAGTAAAATCGTAAAATATTTACCGTAACAAAAATAATACTCGTACTTCCAGTTTTACTTAAAAAGTGTGAAAGATGGCGCTGACAAAGTTTCCTGCAACACCTCATCCGGTGCTAATATGGGGTAATATATTTTCTGCAAACTTTTATTTTCCTCTACCCTTGTGTAAGCATTTTTCTTGTTTATAACTTAACATTTTTCATTGCTATATTATATTTCTATAAATATAGAAACTTAGACAAAAGTTCATTTTTGTCTAAGTTTCTATATTTAGTTAAAACATGTGGTTAAACTGTTTTTGTGGATAATGTTTGAAACTGTAGTTTGTAATTATAGAGATTTATTAAATACTGATAGTCTGAATGAGAAAAAAAACGACGGGTTGCACTCGGGGAGTGCCGGCAGAAGTGATAACTTGAATATTAACGTTGTGCTTTTTTGATATTTTGGAATGGTTAGGGAATAATTTTGTTGATTTTATTATCAGTATGAAAGTACTATAATTTATGTGGTAGAATACAATATTCATTTATTACGCTATCGTACACAAACATGACACCACGAACATTCGCACAAGCGCCCTGCACTTCGATCAGGTCATGTGTCCTGACGCGAATTCAAAATTAAAATATTACATTTTTTATTTTCCTATTTTTTCTCTTCATATGATTATTTTCCTGACAATAACTAACACAACAAAAAAAAATTTTGCGAAATTGGTGAATCCGCTCAGGCGTGACACGATGACCACGAGAAATGGGGTTTCATCTTACATATAAAATTCCCGTTTTTTTTTTTTTTGTTCACGCAGGGGAAATGCCTTTACG
>NJDD01002062.1:64560-81957 GCA_002245505.1 Calephelis nemesis
GGGTACTGAGCCCCCCCGCCACGACAAGGCTTGGTACCCTGGGGGGGACATATAAAATTCCCGTGTCACAATGTTAGTTAACGTACTCCTCCGAAACGGCTTGACTGATTCTCATGAAATTTTGTGAGCATATTGAGTAGAAGTGAGAACCGGCCACCATCGATTTTTCATGCCCCTACGTGATGAGGGTGACTCACCTCAATTTGTTTTACAAAAATCATATTGAAAATGTTGCAGAACAACGTCTGCCGGGTCAGCTAGTATACATGTAATTATGTATTAGATTTATTTATAAAAAAGCATAAGGTCATCACAATAGTTTTGATTTTATCCATCTACCTATAACATATGCTAATAGGTCTAAGTAATCACTGAATGACCTTATTGGTTTTAAATAAGGAGATGTAAGGTTACTTCATGTATTTGTTTTCACAGTTTAATCAAATAAGTAAGCTTAAGTAATTTTCCATATTATTTTATTAAATGGTAATTTTTTTACAATAAATTGAGATATAAGCTATCCTATCTTCAAGTTGGATCGAACTGCACATGGTGTGCGAATTTTATTATAATCGGTTAAGTGGTTTAGAAGTCTATTGAGGACAAACATTGTGACATGAGATTTATATATATTAAGATTAAGAATAGTCGAACTGGTGAACTTTGTACCTCTTGACATAGATCTACTGCCAGTTTCTATGGAAAAAATTAACTATTTTATTTTTCCGGTTATCCCTGTAATTTTCCTAGTTTTTCTCTTCATAAGATCTTTCATGTCAATCACTAATACAACAAAAAAAAGTAAAATCTGTTTATCCGTTCACAAAATGGGATAAGTATATAATATAATGTACAATCTTGGGCAACGCTATTTTTATTAGAAAAACATATTTTGAGTTGTCCAATCCGAGAATCGCACCCAAAATCTCGCTTCGCCAACCCCGTAACACTAGACCACTACTATAATATAATTAATAAAAAATAACTTGATTAATAATAGAAAATTATTATTAACATGTTAACTTTAACATTATTATTCAAGTTCTGATGAGATAGGTTTTTTTATGTTATAGGAAGGCAAACAAGCAGACGGATTTCCTGATGGTAAGAAATTCACGCCGCCTAGAGACACCAAAGGTGGTAATGGTGCGTTGCCAACCTGAGTTCGGGATGTTAGACCTCGAGCAAAAGTAAGTTTACCGGCTACCTTACCCTCCGAACCGGAATACGTCATGACGTTATAGCAGCAGGAATAGGTAAGGCGGTGATACCAATCCGGGCGAGTCGATGCCAAACTCTACCACCTAGTCTGATGTCACGGTGTTAGTGATGATAAGCCTATGCTCGCCTTTTACGAGCTGCCTGGCAAGAAAGGCAGATGGTCTATTCTGCAAAGGAGCCCGGACCAACACGGGGAAACACACACACACAAGTTTTGTCACAGACTTAAAAAAAGAATTATTTTTATTATTTCAAGAAAAATTAAAATTTGACTAATTTCGGTTTGGTCACCAGTAAATGACTTTGTTTTAATATTTTATTAGTGGCAGTCACAACATTTTTTTTTATCTATCTTTTTTTTTAAATCGCCTCTCTGGTCTAGTTATCCGGTGTTGGCAATGAGTACATAAGGTCATGGACTATCAGGGTTGAGAAACCTTTTCAAAATGTCTTTTTTTATGTAACCGGACAGCGAAGAAGCACACGGGTCTCCCGATGGTAAGAGACAAACTTGGTTGGTTGGTTGGTCGAGTGGCTAGCGCACACGCCTAACTACAACGACCAACTATGAGGCTCGGGTTCGATTCCCGATGGGGGCAGGCATTTGTGTGATGAACATTTAGATGTCTGCATTTCCGGGTCTGGGTGTTTATTAAATTTATTCTGGTATCTATTTAAGTATTTCTTTGTGTTAGTATCGTTGACTAACACCCACAACACAAGCATGTGATTTTCTTACTTTGGGGTTAGATTCAATTTGTGTGACTTGTCCAGGGATATTTATTTATTTATTAAGAGACAACCTTGGCCTATATACATCATGCAGGTTGCAGGTGCTTTGCTGACATGCATCCGGGATGTTATACTTATTTTACAAATCTAGTGGCTATGCTATCCTCCATGGAACATGGCAGTAATTATGCAGGCATAAATAGATAAGGCGGTGGATTTCTATTCGGTCAAGTTGCTGCATACCATTGAACCACCAGGGTTTTTTTTTCGTACTGATTTATATTTTAACTAGGGCTCGCTCTTAAGAGCTACCTGGTAGGGAGGCAGATGGTCTATTCTAGGACCGGACCAACTTTGTTCGTGGTTCGACAACATCGTAATTGATGATAGGCTGCCTATCACATTATGGGACTAAGTACCCATACCTAATCATGGTACTGCCTCTATAAAAGTTTTCAGTAGGTTTTTTTAAACGTTAATTACTGCTTTCTCTCTATGTTTCAAGTATCCCCAAAGGTGTAGGCAGAGGCAAAACCAGGGCACCCACGACTAGAAGACACTAAGTCCCACAGTGTTATAGGCGGCTTATTGCCAACCAGGCACATATGAAATTTCGGGCAGCGTTATTTTTCTTTGTTGCCCGTGTTACTACCAATGTAACACAAACAATTTAATATTTCTTTGCTTACAACTGCATTGCTACCAAATTACCCATGTAACAACAACAATTGGGTAGTAGTAAGACGGGTAACACAATATTTTCATTCTAACAACTTACAACTGATAAATACGGATATATATAAAAAAAAGATAATACAAAAAAATACGGATCTTACTACTGGTAGTAACATTGGTAAGTAACACGGGCAACAAAGGGTTATTTTTATTGGAAAATTAAAAAGACACATTTTCTTATTTTTTTTGTTGCCCGAACCGGAGATCGAATCCGGGACCTCAAGAAGCCAAGTCCTGCGCTGGATTGCTAGACCACATAGGCGACTAGACTAAACTACCACATTGTGATAGGTGCACATCGCCAACCGGGCACTTATCCAATCCCGGGAAACTTTATTTTTCCTCCTAGACCGCCTCCTGAGAGGCGACTAGACTAAACTAGACTATTTGTTTCATGCAAGTAAAACCATAGGACCAGTTATAAGCAGTTACGAGTGTCAACACAGCATTACGTAGATCGTATGTAACATAATTAGAGTGGACCATCGAACAAGGTCCATGTATGGACCCTACAAATTTCTTCACCAAATACCACATCCCTATTTGGTTCTGCCAATTGCTACTCAAACTGTGAAGATAAAACGTCACCAAAGACTTGCTAAGTGGTAATTTCTTCAAGGACTTCAGACTAGTGAAAATGAAGTGGTTTCGTTTGTTATAAATATAAGAACAGGGGTATAGTAAAAAGGTTGCCGGCTTAACAAGTTTTTTTATGATATTGGATGGCAAACAAACAGATGGATTTTCTGGTGAAAAGAATTTTTTTTTTATACACCTTGTTGGTCCGGGCTTATTTGCAGAATAGACGTCTGCCTTCCGGCCAGGCAGCTCATAAAAGGCGAGCATGGGCTGACCGTCTCTAACACCGTGACATCTGACTACGTGGTAGAGTTTCACAGCGACTCACCCGGATTGGTACCACCGCCTTACCTATTCCTGCCGACATAACGTCATGACGTGTTCCGGTTTGGAGGCTAAGGTAGCCGGTATACTTACTTTTACTCGAGGCCTAACATCCCGGCCTCAGGTTACAACGCACCATTACCACCTTTGGTGTCTCTAGGCGCCGTGAATTTCTTATCATCAGGAAATCCGTCTGCTTGTTTGCCTTCCAATACCATAAAAGAGGGTTCAAAGCAAAATATGATTTTAAATAGCAAAATATGATTGAATTTCAATGTCATGGAGATTAATATTCAAACCCGTTCGCATGGTGCGTGACCAGGGATCCAACATGACACGGGCGCTTTATTACCTTCCGGCAGGAAGTATGGGAACAGTTATATTCGCACTTACTGCATAATAATTGACAAATGGATAAACACAATACTAGGGATTCTAGACGGTCGTAAAAATTGGTTGTAAACATTGGTTTGCATGCGTCTGGAGCGTAGATTTAATCCAAATTTAATAATAATTGGAAGACGGAAGCAAAGTTTCCACTTATGTTGCCTTTGTTAGAAGGCGTGTTTTACAACTGCCTAAAATGTATTTAGACTTACTGTTAACGGTGTTAGTTACAAACAATACCTATCAAATCTATAATAATATTATAAAGAGGAAATGTTTGATTTTTTGTTTGTTTGTTTATTTGAAATGAATAAGCTCCGAAACTGCTGGACCGATTTCAAAAATTCTTTCACCATTAGAATGCTCCATTATCCCTGAGTGACATAGGCTTTGTTTCATCAAAATCGGTGCAGTTAAAGCCAAGTTTCAAAAAAGTTTTGTAGAATATATTGGTTTGAGCAAACCAATATATTCTACTACTTTTAATTGGACATATTTAAGTTTTTAAGCAAACTATTTGTATTTATAGCCAGATTCAATATATATTACCAAAAATTTTAAAAATTTTGTAAATTTAACCCTATCTACCTGGAACTACCGCCGTTTCCAAACTTAGCCAGTCAGGAGAAAAAAAAGCGGCAAAATCAACTCACAGGCAACCAGGCGCTTCAACTATCTGCCTTGTGCTACCAACGTTTCCAAATTCAGCCAGGCAGAAGAAAAAACGAGGGAACAATCTCCTCGGAAACCAAGATATATTCTATTAAGTTAAAATGATTTTTTTTCACTAAAATTCTTGACACTTAAATATGTTTTCTCAAATACAGCAAGTCGAATACCTCATTTTGAAAACTTTCAATTGAAATGATTTAATATTATCAGAAAGTTGGATAATATTAAATCATTTCGAATATAATCATTATACGAATGGAAATGTAGTAAACATTTTTATTAATAAGTAACTAAATAAATAAAATAAAACGGTCTAAGAACCGAACATAAGACGTCCTTAACCCAGGACAAGTTACACAAATCGAATCGAACCCAAAGTAAGCAAATTATATGCTTGTGGTATGGGTGCTAAAAAACGATACTAATACATAGAAATACTTAAATAGATACCAGAATAAATTTAATCAACACCCAAACCCAGAAATGCAGAAATATAAATGTTCGTCACACAAATGCCTGCCCCCGTCGGGAATCGAACCCGAGCCTCGCGGTTGATCGGTGTAGTTAGGCGTGTACGCTAGCCACTCGACCAGCTAGACGAGTATTGTTTTTGTAAATATGAAATTTTTGATTAGGCACATGCAAATTCTCATTATTTCTTTCGTTTCGTCACTGACTTGGTCTTCTTTACTCGAGGAGCCTTTTTTCCATTTTGGTTCGGGTCCTCTGTATAGATTATAACTTCTTTGGGTCTTTGCAGCTCATAAGAGGCGAGCACAGGTTAGATAGGTCATTACTAGTAGGACCACTGATGGAAAAGTGCTTTGCAGCAACTTCCACTGTTAGGGATTCCTATCTTATCTATTTTTCCGGTCCGAAAGCTTGGCCAGCTTGGTTACTGGTACACTTGCACAATAGACCTAACATCACAGCCTCAGGATAGCAAGGCGACTGTAACATCTGTGATGTTAATAGACCATGGTTGTCTCTTATCATCAGGGGCGCAGTATGCTTGTTTTTTTATGTTATAGGAAGGCAAACAAGCAGACGGATTTCCTGATGGTAAGAAATTCACGCCGCCTAGAGACACCTAGAGACATCTTTGGTAATGGTGCGTTGCCAACCTGGGGTCAGGATGTTAGGCCCCGAGCAAAAGTAAGTTTACCGGCTACCTTACCCTCCGAACCGGAACACGTCATGTCGTTATGGCGGCAGGAAAAGGTTAGGCGGTGGTACCAATCCGGGCGAGTCGCTACGAAACTCTACCACCTAGTCAGATGTCACGGTGTTAGTGATGACAAGCCTATGCTCGCCTTTTACGAGCTGCCTGGCAAGAAAGGCAGATAGTTTATTCTGCAAAGGAGCCCGGACCAACACTGGCTTGTTCAGTGTCTTCTCACATAAAAAGTCTAATCAGACTAGTCGTGTCGAAAAAAGAGGTACCTGGAGAGACAGGTCGTGGAAGATGATTTTGGTAAAATCTCTGACTCTCTGTGTGCCAATGAATCATCAGCGGTTCTGACCATAGACGATTTGTAGGTATCTTACCATCATCATCCGTCATTCTGCTTGTATGCTTAATTTTTTTGTCATAAGGATGTTCCAACCCCATCGCACAAATGTAAAAAGATCTAATAAATTAGATGCTAAATTATTATTATTTATTAATATTACTTGATCATAATATTACTGCTATTAAACAACGAAAACTAAGTGTTCAGCAGTTCAGGTAACTACCATCGTCTTACCTATTCTTGTCGATAAAACGTCAGTGGTTACTTTTGTCCTGTTTTCCCGGAGAGTTGGGAAGTAGGGACTACTCGTAGCATATGTCACATATATAAGATAGCTACGCAACAGTAACATCTATGGTGTAGAATAACGATTGATGTTGCGTATTGTCGTAGTCAATCATAATTTTTTTAGGTAGCAGCTTTTCCGGGTTCTTGTTACCATAACGTCAGTGCTAGCAATTATCATGTGCCGGGCTGGAGGGTACGGTAGCTGGTAGATTTTTAGTTGAATACCGCATCGGTACTATGGTTGCTGTAAGCGACCTATTATCAACACATTCTCTTATCTTGGTCCCGTGTCGGTTCAGGATCATTTGCATATAGACCATCTATATTCCTGCCAGGCAGCTCATAAAAAGCGAGCATAGACTTACTTTCACTAACACTGTAGCGTTTGGCTAGGTGGTAGAGTTTTGCAGCGACTCAATGGGATTGGTACCACCACCTTACACCGCTTACTGTTGACGTGTTCCGGTTCAGAGGATAATTTATAACTTACTTGAATTGACTAGACGCCTAACGTCCCGGCCTTAGTTTGGTAACGCACCATTATCACCTTTGGTGTCTCTCTAGGCGGTGAAAATTTCTTTTCATCAGCAAACCCATCTGCTTGTTTGCCTTCCAATATCATAAAAAAATAACAAACTTACTCCTCGCTTATTATAGTACAACTAGCTGCCTGTTCCGGCTTCGCTCGGATGGTAATTTTTTTTATCATAAATTGAGATGTAAGCTCTATGTATGATGTAATCTCAAGTTGGACCAGACTGCTCACGGTGTGCCAATTTAATTTAAAATCGGTTATGTGGTTTAGGAATCCATCGCGGACAAACATCGTGACAGGAGATTTATATATATTAAGAAGATATAATCTTAAAATTAAAAATTATGTAATCGACAAAAATTATGCGTTATGTGGCTATGAGCCATCTGAATCGGTCATTTTTCAAACTAAAACCTCCTTATCAAAATCGTTCTATTCGTGTAGGAGTTATGATGCCAAAGACGAGCACATACAACAAATTTATTGTTTTCCTCTTTTTCCGTCAAGGGCTAAAAAGACAAACAAACATGGATTTTAATTCTATTAGACAACTTGAACTTCCTTTTTCGAAGTCAAAGTAGGTCTACTGGACGGATTATTGAAGTCAGTAGCACCTGACCGGCATATGTTACCACTAGTACCGTTCGCTTTCCTCAACTTCCGGCGGATGCGAGCTGTTTAGGCCTAACACTTGCGGAACGAATACTGACTACTAACGGACTTGTGTTACATCCGTTTTGGCAAATTGTGTTCATCAGGTCGAGATAATTTGAAGTTTTGACAACATTGGAAGGAAAAAATTTAATCACAGTCAAACTGCAAAAAATCGACTTCGAATTAACACACAAGACAGTTCCAAGTAAATGAAAAAACATTTACCTCGATTTCTTTTATATTTCATCCTACTGTCTGTAAGTCTTGATCTTAAGACGGAATGACAAAACGGAGAAAAATACTTAATTTTTGTGAACGTAGATAAACGTATTGAAAATTAAGCCAGTTTTGCAGTTTTACTTTTATAAGAATTTTATAACTCTTTTAAACTCGTGCTGTGACACGACACACATTTTCTCCTTTATCTGACTCAGGCGACCCCATCCAGTTGCTTTTTTTTACTAAGTTTTAAAAAAAACCCTTTCAAGGAATGAACATTTAACAAATTAGAAAAACAAAAGATATGTTCAGATAAATTTGACAGTTCACGCTTCCTAAACTTTGCTTATGACGCCGACGGTATAAAGGGCAGGTTTTGAAGTCAGCTTTTTCGAGTCACTGAATTATGTTTGAATTTAAGTGATGATTGATTGAAGTATACTGATATGAACTTCATCGAAACACCAGTCACGATAAACGACAGCTTATTCAGCACTCACAGCAGTGACTTGTAAGAGTGACAGCAAAACCCATCGTGTAACAGATGTCTAATGGCTTCATAATTAGAACATCCATCAAGAAATTGATATTGACGGCAAACACTAACGTTATGGTAGCAGGAATAGGTAAGGCGGTGTCGACTCAAACAAGTCGCTGCAAATTTTTTTTTTAAATTATGCGTTTCGGCTATATTCGTGAAGATTCGGAAATCCGAACGTATTTTAAAAATATCTATATAGAGTTATATTACATAATTAATCGTGTCGCTTAAATTTAGATTAGGTTAGCCAATTTAAAAATAAAAGTATAAACTGTAAAAGTGTAAAAAGTGTAAAGCCGAAGTACATAATTTAAATAGTAGTACCGTATGTACTTTGATCCATAGGTAAAACCAAAAGCAACAGCTAGTTTAACAATTAAAATGGCGGACAAATTATTCGTGTCGTACCGCAGAGGCCGCGTGCCAGTGGCGTGTCGTTTTTACCTCGTCCAGGACAGACATTCCGGCCTTCCGAAGGTAACGTCGTGAAGGTATCCACTACCCGACCCGGGAATTTATCAGAAAGATCTCATTCTTGAAATTTCGAGTACTTTTGTTAAGTATGCTTTGGTTTTTAATGGTTGACGTTCCAAAAGCTCGTCTGTGCGACGTAGTATTTTAATGTTATAAAATTAACGATAAACAGGCAGCTTTTTATGGAAGGAGACGGCGAACAAGCACATAGCTTTCGTTGGGGTAAGAGATGATCATGGCAAAACAGGCAGCTTTTTATGTAAGAAGACAGAGAACAAACACATAGCTCTCCTTGTGGTAAGAGATGACCGTGGTAAACAGGCAGCTTTTTATGTGCGAAGACAGCGAACAAACACATAGCTCTCCTTGGTAAGAGATGATCGTGGTAAACAGGCAGCTTTTCATGGAAGAAGACAGCAAAGAAGAACATGGCTCTCATCTCTAAGAGATAGCCGTGGCCTATAGAAACCATAGATGTTATATGTGGGTCGCTGTCCTATAGCCTGAATATTAAGCACAATGTAAAAGTCTACCGACTACCCCTACCCTCTGGATAGAAACGTGATAATATTAGTATGGTAGCAGAAATAGAAACGGCGGTGAATCCCTACCTGTCCAAGTTGCTGTACAGGACTGCACTACCAGTAGTCTTCTTGGCAACGACCCATTTTGCCTATGCTCGTCTCTTATGAGCTGCTGTTACTATTACCTATATGTGACACATACTTCATTTTCGATAAATCGTTTATTTTGTCAACCTTATCAATTTTTTTTCATCATCATCAGCCGGAGGAAGACCACTGGTGGACATAGGTCTCTTAAAGAGCGCCACAAGTCGCGGTCTGCAGCCGCTTGTAACCAGCGACTCCCCGCGACTTTGACCAGGTCATCAGTCCACCGGGTCTTTCTAATAAAACAAAAATACAAATAAATGAATAATAACTGGACATATATACATGAAATTATTGTAGCATTTTTTTTCAAACCATTGTGGTTTTAAAATGTATACAGAGTGTACTTCTTCCTAATATTGTATTATATGTAGAGTCAGTAAATAAATTAAAAAACATAAACGTCTCGCTTTTACTAAATGTCGCCTTGCCAAATCTGTAATGGTAATTTTTTTTTTTTTTTAATTTATTGAATCAGGCGTTACTTTGCGGAAATCCATTGTAATAGATGTAAAATAATGTAATGTAATGTAATGTAAATGTAATGGTAAACCTGTTCAGTCATGATATCGAGTGATTACCTTACGCTTCCAACCCAAACATGATACTGTTCTGTCATGGTGACACTGGACGATGAAAAGGTTTCAAAAAATCCAATAATACTTAAGCGCAGTAAAACTGCAAAACCAAATCTATTTCTTTTATATAAATTTTAAAGAAAGAAAAAATTTCGCCCCAGACAGGATTTGAACCTGTAACCTTTCGTCTCAAGCCGACGAATGCTCTAACCAATTGAGCTACTGAGGATTCAAGTCCCGTGGCGAAATTTTTAATTCCTTTCTAACCCGTTAACGCGGGTAGTTACGTCCTATAGATACACAATTCTGAGTACCCACCAAATGAGTTCATCACAGATGAAATTCACATTTTAGAATGGCTATAACTTTCGTTTCTTGCATCGTATTTTTATTTATTTATTTTTTTAGCACTTGCCCTGTGCGTGGGATAAATTTATATAAATTTTAAAGAAAGAATTTTTTTTTTTAAAAAGTGCTAAAAAAATAAAAAATAAAAATACGATGCAAATCTATTTCATTAGGTACCATATCGCGATTTGATTTTCCCTATTTTCGGAAGATAGCAATCCCTGCCCATCTTCAAAAAACGGTTGAAAGAGTATTACTTGACACTTGCATAACGATTTGTGATTATCAGGTTTCTTATTTATATTAGTTATATTGTTTTAAAGTATGTCATTATTGAGTTTTTTTATATTGTTTCTATGTTTAGGTTATTTATTTATTGTGCATGATGCCTCCTACTGTTTCATCACAGATTCTATATTTTAGGGTTGGCTGGAAGAAATCTGTAGACCTAGAGATAAGCCCACCTTTTGTGCATTTCTGTTTATCACTGGCCATATTTTAAGTCATAAATTGTGTACAATAAAGAATTAAATAAATAAATAAATAATGTTTCCGAAATGGCCCCACGTAAATTTTATCAACATCCAGTACCTACTTTTTAGGTTACAATTTATAGACATAGATTCTATACTTCTTATCGTCGGAGCTTGGTGGAATTCCATTCTTGATGTAATTTATTTAAAAACACTTGTACTTTCCACAATATATTTTATTATTTTTTATTTTTATAATTTAGCCAACCGGTTTCGCTATACAAGCATCATCAGGGCTATATAACAAGTTGTTATTGGCTAAATTATAAAATTAAAAAATAATAAAATATATTGTGGAAAGTACAAGTGTTTTTAAATAAATTATAGACATACATTTTATACTGATAGGTGAAAAATTATGCACCACCACCTATATTTCTGGAAAAGAACCATCAAAATAGGTTAGCTTTTGGCCTAATAATCGCATAATAAACATCCAAAAAAACAAACACTTGAATTGACTACCTCCTCCTTTTTGTAGTCGGTTAAAAAACGTTAGTACCTAGATAAGACTGAAAATATGTATTTTGCAAAAGCCAAAAGAACAATTCTTATTTGAATTTTTGAAGTTTTTTGAATAATTCTGTTTTGATATTTTTTTTATTCAATGAATAACAAACTAATTGTATTGTTTTATTCATAAACAAAAAAATACTAAATGATCACTGTGTTCGTAAAAACTGACGCTCACCTCCTTCAAGCTGCTTGGTAGAGAAGAAGTTGGTCTATATTAATAAATAAATAATAAAAATAAATATTTCAACACGTTACACAAATTGAATCTAACCCCAAAGTAAGCAAATTATATGCTTGTGTTATTGTGTTATTCCAAGATACTAATACATAGAAATACTTAAATAGATATCAGAATAAATATAATAAGCACCAGACCCGGAAATGCAGACATCTAAATGTTCACCACACAAATGTCTGCCCCCGTCGGAAATCAAACCCGGGCCTCGCGGTAAGGCGATGTAGTTAGGCGTATACGCTAGCCACTCGACCAACGAGGCGGTCAATAAAAAGGTTCGCTATCATCACGGTAGAAAAAAACTGTTGATATAAGAAAATTGAAAAATGATGTTAAGACTAGAAAAGCTGGATCGGTTTTAATGTTTTTCATGTGTGAATTTGCCTCCTTCCTTTGGAAGAAAAAACAGTTTTTTATAGAAAACATAGATATAACTGATAATGATACCAGTCATATGAATGACCAAATCCTAGGCCACATGTGCAAGTTAAATAGCTGTTTTATCTTCCAGTACGTAATGCGACAATGGCTAGCACTGGTGGTAGCAGGAATATTTTATCAGTAGTACTAAACTTGGTAAGTTGATGCTCAGTACTTTTTTTATGTTATAGGAAGGCAAACAAGCAGACGGATTTCCTGATGGTAAGAAATTCACGCCGCCTAAAGACACCAAAGGTGGTAATGGTGCGTTGCCAACCTGAGGTCAGGACTTTAGGCCTCGAGCAAAAGTAAGTTTACCGGCTACCTTACCCTCCGAACCGGAACACGTCATGACGTTATGGCGGCAGGAATAGGTAAGGCGGTGGTACCAATCCGAGCGAGTCGCTGCGAAACTCTACTACCTAGTCAAATGTCACGGCGTTAGTGATTATAAGCCTATGCTCGCCTTTTACGAGCTGCCTGGCAAGAAAGGCAGATGGTCTATTCTGCAAAGGAGCCCGGACCAACACGGGGAAACCACTTTACCACGTATATAACGATAAGGATGTTCGTCTTAACAGTAAATGATGAAACAATAAACAAACACATAGATCAATTCAAATAACTAAAATATGTAGGTACGTAGAATATTCTTGCAATACTTATGCGCCATAAACATTTTATAATTAACTATTTAAATCAATTCAAGGTATGTGATGGTAATATAACGGTTGAATGCTTTTGCTCTGGACTTTTTTGGTTTGAAGGCTGGAGAGTTATAGACCCTTAAAACTTTATATATACCTACTTAATACTGTTGGCATGTCTGCGTATATCCCTATCTTCCTTAACTGACTCCAACAAGAAAGGTGAAAGTCCGGTGAAGTAGTAAAAAATGCGAGGTTAGCAACATATTAGCCATTTCAAACAAAAGAAGAAGGATATTCTCAATCAGCCTTTATAGTGTCTTCACGCACATATCCTCGAAGAGGTAGGCAGAGGTACAACCAGGGCACCCACGACTTGCCGAAGATACTAAGTCCCACAATGTGATAGATGGCAAGCCTAACACCAACATCGCACTTATCCAATCCCGGGCAACGTTATTTTTTTTAATAAAATATAATGAAAATGCACGTATTCTTTCATTTTGTTACGCGACCTAGGGTTCGAACACGAGACCGCTAGACCAGAGAGGCGATCAGTATGTTTTTTTCTTTGTTCGATTGTTTTGCGTTTTGATTTTATGGACGCCAATTATTAATGGATTTTGATGAGTCTATTTTCTCAAGATAAACATTTTTTTAACTGAATGACTTAGTATCGGAATTAGAGGCAGTTTTTTTGCAGTAACACTGAGCTTACGTTATTATTTATTAACTAGCTGTACCGACGAAGTTTGTTCCACCTGGTCACACGTGAATTTTCATACTGATTTTTATATGTTTTATTGTTTATTCTGATATTGAGTCTGATCAAGACTAATCCGAAAAATAATATTTTTATCTATATTTCTTAGATCGGTCAAATAGGAGTCGGATTTTTCAAACATGGAAAGATTACATTTTCATTATTTTTGATTTTTTAAAATCTAAATCTAAAGAAAAAAAAATCCTATTTGAAAAAATAAGTTTTCACACAGCTTTTCGCAACTTGGTGTAATCGTGGCGCCCTTTCTTTACATTACTCTTACAATCAAGAGAGCTGTCTGCTTGTTCCCTATCTTATAAATTTATAACATAAAATGTTTAGTATGATGTTTGTTATTTTTTAGTTCTGTAGGGTTTTTCATAATTCCGTCTATTTAAAAATGCTTCTTTTAGGAAATGTCATGGAATAATTCATATTTTTAAGTGAAGAAACACTTGTACTGTTTTACGTATCACGTTCTATTTATTTCTTTATATATAGCCTAAATTATAAGTGATACGTAAAACAATACACAACAGTACTTTGTTCCTTTGTTTAAAATATGAATATTTGGAAGTTTTACCAAGCGCCGACGATGCAAAATATCAATTAATAAACATCGAATAAGGTATATGCTTAAAAATAAAACATTTTTTGCATGAATATATTTGATACTAAGTATTTATTACATTAATTTAATTACTATTTAAAGTCTTATAAATATACTAGCTGACCCGGCAGACGTTGTCCTGTTATTTTTTGTTGTGATTCACCCTCATCACTTAGGGTTACAAAAAATAGATATACTCCGATTCT
Source organism: Calephelis nemesis (assembly GCA_002245505.1). Classification (NCBI taxonomy): domain Eukaryota; kingdom Metazoa; phylum Arthropoda; class Insecta; order Lepidoptera; family Riodinidae; genus Calephelis; species Calephelis nemesis. The sequence continues at coordinate 78,963 of NJDD01002062.1, forward strand.
CAGACCTACTCAACATGCTCACAAAATTTCATGAGAATCGTTTAATCCGTTTCGGAGGAGTACGGTAACTAACATTATTACTATAAGACTTTCTCTTTCTTTATTTTAATGCATTTTAGTTAAGAAAATAAAAAGCTGTGAAGAGGGGAATGATATCTCTAAAATTAGTTACTAAAACATCACAATGATAAACGAAATCATCATACATACATTGTCAGTTCAGAATAAAGGACTAATCAAGTTGGACATTAATAAATATACGGCTGGCATACAACAAATATCTTACAAGATAATTCGAGGCTACAGTGCATGTCCAACAAAAAATACACATAAATTATGTACTCGATCCAACTATGCAATAAACTAGATATATTTTTTCTTCCATTTAAGTCTTATTTACTTAATTACATACGGATAGGCGTGGTTTGCTCCACCCATTCCTCTAAATATTCTAGACTCTTCTCAAAATTCAGTACACGTACTACGTACACTTTTTTAAATTGTCCCCAAAGGCATGCCGTAAACCCAGACGAATGCATTAAAATTGTATAGTATATTCGTTTTTGTTCATGTGACTGTTGGAGTATATAATTGTAATTAACATAAGATTTCCCGTAATAACCCAACAGAGCGCGCGCGTCCAAAATGGACGCGTCCAGTTTTTGTACGTAAGCGTACGCTGAATATCATAAGCTACGTGCGTGGATCTGGTCACACTGACGCATTTTTCCTTTTGTATTTACAATTTAAATTTTATAGTCAATATTTAAATATTGTCATACAAATATCATCCAGTTTTTGTTCCTATTTCGCGCTTTTAATGTATTCATGTTAAAATGGTCTAATGGTCAAAAAGATGACTTTTTAAAATGTCACTGATAATGGCGTATTTGTATTAGGAATTGATGTATAAAGTATGCCATAACTTTAAAGAAAAACCCTTATTGTTGAAATATGGTTGGTTATTCAAAAGCTTATGCAAAGGTTACCAAAAGGTAATACAAAGTTGGTAATGATATTAAATTAACATCTTTTGCCATTTCTTGGCTAGCAATACCGTATTTCGTGTACCTTAAGTTAAATAACACATTTTAATTAGAGTTAATTAATGTTTAGCATTGTAATTGATGGAGCATAATGACTAATAAACACAAAATCTTCTTACGTATTTTATAATATTCTCAATTTTTATTTAATCGGTTACCTTCATTTACTTATCTATATGTACTAATCGCCTCTGTGGTCGAGCGGTCCGGGTGTTGGACTTGACTGCATGAGGTCTCGGGTTCGAATCCCGGGTCGGCCAACAAAAAGAAAATTGGATTTTTCCAATTTTCTAATAAAAAAAAATGTTGGTCGGGATTGGAAACGTGCCCGGTTAGCGATAGGCTTGCCATCTATTACATTATGGGACTTAGTATCTTCGGCTAGTCATGGGTGCCCTGGTTGTGCCTCTGCCTACCTCTTCGGGGATATGGGTGTGAAGATACTTATTCATTTACTTCTAATTAAACTTGCTGCAAAATTGCTTTAATTTTTGTATATTTCTGTCTGGCAGACCTTGCGAACTTTGCACCGCTTTTATTAACAGCCACTAGCAATTTATTTTGCTTGCAATTTAAATCACAAAAACTTTCTCCTAACGATAAGTAACAAAATAAAAAATAATTAGCGAAATTGGTGAATCTGTTCAGGCGTGATGCTATGACATATATTATATTTTCGTTCAGATATAAATTACAGTATCTTTACATACTTAACAATGTTCGATATGAGATTTCATAAAACAATAGGTATGAAGCGGGTGTAGAGAGTATAGAAACTATTTCCTTAGTAATTTAAAAGCAGTAAAACTTCTAGAAAAAACGACTCTATTAATTTTATTACCTGTGATTTTATCATTCTATTTTCAAAAATTGCCTCTGTGGTCTAGCGGTCCGGGTGTTGGACTTGACTGATTGATGTCCCGGGATCGAATCCCGGGTCGGCCAACAAAAGAAAATTGGATATTTCCAATTTTCTAATAAAAAAATGTTAGTCGGGACTGGAAATCTGCCCGGTTGGCGATAGGCTTGCCACCTATCACATTGTGGGACTTAGTGTCTTCGGCTAGTCGTGGGTGCCCTGGTTGTGCCTCTGCCTACCTCTTCGGGGATATGGGCGTGAAGATACTTTTTTTTTCAAAAATCACCTTTCTTGAAAGAGAAAGAGGTCGATCGCCGAATCCAACCAGGATGGGCAGAGTTCGGGAAGTTAAAAGATATCTTTTTGTCCAAATTACCGCAGAGCCTAAAGTCGAAAGTCTTTGACCAATGTGTGTTATTGGTGATGACATATGGAACTGAGACCTGGCCATTAAATGTTGGTCTCTTAAATAAGCTTAGTGTCGCTCAGCGTGCTATGGAGTGAGCTATGCTCTGTATCTCTCTGCGTAATATAATCCGTAATTCGGTGATCCGCTAGAGAACGAGAGTAACCGACATAGTCCAGAGAGTCAGTAAGCTGAAGTGGCAATGGGCAGGCCACATTGCTCGTAGAACCTACAACCGCTGGGGACGAAAAGTTCTCGAGTGGACGTCCTGCACATGAGAACGTAGGGTTGGACGACCTCCCACCCGGTGGACTGATGAAGTGGTCAAAGTCGAGGGGAGTCACTTGTTACAAGCGGCTGGTGACCGTGACTTGTGGCACTCTTTGGCTGATGCCTAAGTCCAGCAGTGGACGTCCTCCGGTTGATGATGATGATGATTTTCAAAAAAATATCTGATGATTGCGAGATGGTCCCACATAAGTTTTATCAACATCCTGTTAGTAGTTTTAAAATATATTTAGTAGTACATACATTTTCGCCTATGTTGACTTCATCAGTAAGCCACTATCTGACTAGTGGTAGTATATACCTAGTCTTGCCATAAATATTGTAATAAAGAAAAAAAATATTTTTTTAACTGCAAATAACATATATTACTTTTACAGTGTGTTAGTTTAATACATA
>NJDD01002062.1:82307-109898 GCA_002245505.1 Calephelis nemesis
AAAACACAATGAACAATCGTATAAAAATGACAGATTCGAAATTCAAATGTAATATTTTTTTATTTTTAAGTGTAACAGTATTTATGGCCAGACTAAGTATATATATGGAGTAGTAGTAGTAGTATAATAATATGGTACCACTTCGGAAGCATGACCTGTCTTTCCAAAAATGGACTATCAAAATCAGTAATAGCACAAGTAATCGTGTAACATACAAAAAAATGTTTTTTTTTTTATAACATTGGAAGGCTAACAGGCAGAAGGATTTCCTGATGGTAAGAAATTCACGCCGCCTAGAGACACCAAAGGTGGTAATGGTGCGTTGCCAACCAGAGGCCGGGATGTTAGGCCTTGAGCAAAAGTAAGTTGACCGGCTACCTTACCCTCGGAACCGGATCACGTCATGACGTTATGGCGGCAGGAATAGGTTAGGCGGTGGTACCAATCCGGGTGAGTCGCTGCGAAACTCTACCACCTAGTATAAATGTCGAATTGAAAACACCTTCCTTTTGGAGTCGGTTTGAAATAGTTCGATTTCTATGCGTCAACCGTTATTAAAAACATTGACATTTCAAAACGCATATCAACATAGCAAATGGATAATTTATGTCAATATTAATGAGGATACTAGTTAGTTATTAGGTTTAAACAACCACCCCGTGTGTATTTACTATTTATCACGGGAGACTGATCTTCGCCCTGTATGCTACTAAACTGCCTATCGTACAACTGACGAATCTTTAAACAGAACGAGACGATTGTACGGCGACACGATAACGTTACGACATTTAAGAATCATCGTAGCTTTATTTTTGTTTGTCAAACGATTCACTTTTTGAAATTTATATTTGAGACATTCGATGACCTAAAAAGTTATTATTAATAATCTACAATCACATTCATAAGCAAATTTTTTAATAATGTTTGTGAATATAAGTACGCGTAAATTTCTTTAAAAGATACGTATTTTATTTTACGCTGTAACAGTTTTTGTTATATATCAATTGTAATTAAGCTTACACTGATAAATGTATGTACATGATCAATGTCTTCTCACTGTCTAACATAAACATGAATTATCCTGGTTTTCACCTTGTAAATTGGTTTGTTACCGTTACAATTTATCGCAAACGTAACTCTGTAGACCTTTTCAAACAATTTGTGAAATTTCGTAATTAGCGTATCGTATAATACTTGTTGTACTTGATATTATCGCTGCAATAATTCTTTGTGTATTTTTGTAACATCTATAAAATATCGTGTTGTGTAAATACAAAATTTCCACAAGTCGATCCTTACAACTGGACTCGTACGTGGCTTTTTGCTTGGACTCGTAACACGATCGGTCCATCTCATAATTTTACCTTTTTTCACTCTGCCTTCGTCCTTATTAAGGTTGAGATAGGCTCCCTGATTGCGTACGACTCGTACCGGCATGATTGACACTCACTATTGCCATGAAATGCTTTCGTGTAATACTTTTAACAAACGCTCGCTAGCTTGCTAAGCTTAGTAATTAGTGTATTGGAAATAGAATTTAAATTATAAATGACAAGTTCCTTCTGTTCTGTTTATCTTTCTTCTTTAACGTTTTCTAGCGGCGTCTAGCGGTTATGTCAAAAAACTGTTAGCCTATTCTTAGCGGTTTTTGCCCGCAACCGCGGTTGTTGCGGGCCCGCAGGTTCTGTAGAATGTAGATTTATTTGCAAAAAAGTAAGAACACATTTCACGACCCGTTTTACACTATCTTTTTAACCAACTTTATGTCTTGTGTGATAAAAATTTAGAAGTCTACATTTCCGTGTCTGTGTGTTTCTTAAATTTATTCAGGTGGCGCAAGCATATAATTGGCTTAGTTTGGGGTTAGATTCAATTTATGTAACTAGTCCAAGAATTTATTTATTTATTTATTTCATGTAAATTTAAAAATAGAAAGGGGCTACTTATTCGACTTCGACGGTTCTTTAATTTTTTAAGGTATGTTTTATATAACTCAATTTATCCATCATTTGTGAAACGCTCCTTTTTATTTGAAAAGCTTCCGAGGCAAAACTTGATCAAAATGTGTTCTTATTTTTAACTAACTATGTATTTGTAATATTAATTTATTAAGTATTAAAATATTTGCACACCATAAGGTATGTTGCAATAAATAAATAAATAATAAATAAATGAATACCCCTGGACAAATCACACAAATTGAATCTAACCCCAAAGTAAGCAAATTATATGCTTGTTTTATGGGTGTTAGTCAACGATACTATTACATATAAATACTTAAATAGATACCAGAATAAATTTAATAAACACCCAGACCCGGAAATGCAGACATCTTAATGTTCATCACACAAATGCATGCCCCCGTCGGGAATCGAATCCGAGCCTCGCGGTTGTTCGATGTAGTTAGGCGAGTACGCTAGCCACTCGACCAACGAGGCGGTCAAAAATATAGTGTTTTGTAACAACTTCTTATCATAAACAAATAAAAAAATCCACAAAATAAATTCAATTTCAAGGAAAACCGCGGGCAAGACTGGTCACTACATTGTTGCGGTCAACAATCCGTTGGTAAATGAAAATCGTCCTTCAGACATAGCGATGGAAGACAATGAAGCACCATATGAAGAGCGGACGCGGCTATTTAGGGAAGCGCACGAGCCAGCATACTGATGCCAGTAGGGTATACCAGCGTACGAGGAAGTGAGGAAAGGGAATTTTAATTAAAGGTTTTTGAGTATCTCAGGTTGGCAGAGGTGCAACTAGGTCACCCATGGTTATCCAAGGTTAGTCCAACAATATTATTGGTAAAAAACGTATCGCCAATCGTTTATCCAAGTCCTAGGCAGTGATTTTTAATAGAGAATTAAAAAAATCACATTCAGTTGTCTAAACTAGGAATTAAGGCCCCGACTTGATGTTTTTAACGTAAACCTAATTAAAAGCAAGCTAAAAACCAAGTTGACAAAACAACGAAACGTCGAGTAACGATTATTTTAAGGGTTCCACACGGTTGTAAACATTGGTTTGCATCCGCATGGAACGGAGATCATGTTTTGATTTAACCTTGGATCGTTTCCACCAGAAGGGTTAATTTCAACAAGCTCCGATAAGTTATATTCCAAATATAAACTTGCAAGATACTCTTGGATAGCCGTATAAATGATAATGTAAATTTCACCAATTTTTTGTTCATAGAAAAAAAAAGTTATTCTGGAGATAAGAGTTATTCCGATTGTTTGTTAGCATTATAAAGTATGAAGTTATGGCGGCTCTGATTTAAATTTAAGCTCAATTCATATCAAGCTAAGTTTTATTTATCTAAGGCAGGATTTCACCGCCAAATTTAAACGCAATCAACCTAAGCTAAATTCGATTTACGCGAGAGGATGCGTTTAAAACAGCAATTTTAATTTCTAGGTGAGTAACAATTGGTTTAATCTTAACCAAGTTCAAATTATATACGTCCAATCTTTTTCTTTTAACACATTAAATGCATTTAGTCAATTGTTAATAGTGTCAAATGTCAAACATGTAAATTTTACAGTCTAGGAAATTTTAGTGACTAAACACTTTATTATTTAACAGCTTTACGTAATAAGTAGATTCTCGGGGGATAAGTTTTAATTTTAAAACTGTACTTGCAGTATCTTGTAAACGAGATCAGAACCGATAATTGAACTTTCAATATCGGTGAAATCAGCCTTTAGTAAAAATGACCTTTTAGAATCTAAATTTAGGTCATATAAAACTGAGTTTTATTTAACTTAATTGATTAATAGTTTTTAAATTCGACGGTGAAACCAGCCCTTGGTATCACTACTAATTTTCTATTCAAGGTTCCCAGATTCCGTGTAATATCTCCTGAAACATGAAGTCATGGCGACCCTAATCAAATTTGACGCGCGATCCCAATTATGGTTATCGTAATTAAAATAAATCGGCCATAAAGTCGCGAAATACTGAACAGGCCTTTTGAATGTATAATGCCTGTTTTCAATTGCTGGAAAATTTTCATTTTCAACTAATTATAATCGCTTTATAGTGTTGGTGTGATAAAATACACATACTAAGTTTTTTGGGTTAAAGGCAGAGAACAACCACAAAGCTCTCCTGATGGTTAGCGACAACCATGGCGTACAAATACCAAAGACGTTACTGGTGCTTCAGGGAATGCGAAAGTCAGTCGGCTATCTTTAGGGACTAAATACGACAATGTCATATTATGTCATTATGCTGACAGGAATAGGTAAGACAGTGGATACTTGAGCTAGTTGTTGAGCTCTACTACCAGTGGTCTTGTTGGTAATAACTCATTAAACTTAGCTCGCCTCTTGCAGGCAAATACTTTCTGGTGAGGCAGGAAGGCAGTAGTCCGTAATTGGAAAATCCAATTTTCTTTTTGTTGGCCGACCCGAGATTCAAACTCGAGACCTCATGCAGTCAAGTCCAACACCCGGACCGCTCGACCACAGAGGCGACTTTCAATTCTTTAAAATAATAAATACTTAATAGGGAAAATGAACGTCTAATAAAAATCTTTTAAAAATAGCTAAGTAATCCTTTTTTTATCGGCTTAAGCGAAAGAATTGTATTTTATTATTAATCCTGAATGTTGTACTTTTGTTACACTTTCTTGTATATTCCTCTTTTATATTATTATACTAACTGACCCGGCGAACATCGTAATGCTTTATTTGTGTGACATACCAAATTAGGGTTATTAATCAGGTTCAACTGTGTTTAAATGTTTTTAAGCCAGCCAGTAATCTTACAAAATGTTAACCAACTCGGTTAATAAAGAGGTAGGTGGGAAACACACATGCATGAGAATAAAAAAGAAAAAACATATTTTCAGGACCTATTTCCAAAGAAACAACCCGAAGGTAAGAGGTACAACCCAGAACCGACAACCGCTGGAAAAGAAAGGTTCTCGAGTGGCGGCCTCGCACCGGAGAACGTAGTGTTGGACGACCTCCCACCCGGTGGACAGATAATCTGGTCAAACTGTCAAAGTCGCGGGGAGTCGCTGGATACAAGCGGCTGGTGACCGTGACTTGTGGTGCTCTTTGGGGGAGGTCTATGTCCAGCAGTGGACGTCCTCCTGCTGATGATGATGAGAGATACAACCCACATAGCCACTAATAGCCGCAGGTACTAAATCCCACAATAATAAGAAGCAAACCTAGTACCAGCCGAGCACTTCTCCAATCCAAGCAACGTCGTTTAAGGGCCAACGTTAATAATGTTTCTCTAAAGATGAATTTCAAGCAATCTAGATAGCTGCGTATCCGCCGGCCTATCCTATACGTAATTGCCATATTTATTCTGTCTACAAATATGTTATTGGCAAGCGATAACATAGAAATGGATCAAAATATCAATCTTGGACAGCAAGTTTTGGATTAGGATTGATTATTAATATTGGCCGTTAATTAGCAAATTGCAATAAACATGTTTTGACTTGTCCAACACGGGAATTGAATCCCAGATTACCTGTAGTGAACGCTAATACCGGACCGCAGAGGCGTTAGGGAGAAAAAAATTTGTTATGCTTATTGTAATCTTAGAATAAAACATTTTTAATAATTCTCCAAAACACCGTTGTAATAAAACTTGATCACGTCGGCTTTCAACTAGAATCCGCATCAAAATCGGTTCATCCGTCTAAACACCCCACTTTTTCCATCGGAGGCTATAAAACACAATCATTAAAAATAAACACGGATGGCCAAATGACATTTAAGGTTTATAAAATAAATAAAATTTCGATACCTAGAACAACAGCCTTCAACATTAGAAATGCCGACATTCGGTTAATCTCCCCAATTGCAACCCCACAACTTTTAAACGGCTAAACCGATTTTCATCAAACATGTCTTACAACACTCGCACATAAGTAACCTTTAATACAAAAGAAACTAGGGAGTTAGGATGCCATAGACAGACAGACAGACACGTCAAACTTGTAACACCCCTCTTTTCGTGTCGGGGGTTAAAAAAACGACCAACACATGGACTTTCTTAAAAACTTTCCTATCATCATTCATGCACCATATTACCATCACATACCTTGAATCTACTTAAATAGCTAATTATAAAATGTTAATGGCGAATACTATTATAGTATCGAAATAATATTTAATGTACATGTTGGATATCCTATTAATATTATAAATGCGAAAGTTTGTATGTATGGATGTATGGATGTTTGTTACTCTCACGCAAAAACTACAAAGCCGATTACGATGAAATTTGGTATGTAGGTAGCTGAAGACCCAGAATAACATATAGGCTACTTTTTATCCCGGAGTTCCCGCTGGAATTGGACTTACGCGGGTGAAACCGCGGGGCGTAGCTAGTTTAATATGAATTAATTGGTATCTTTGTTTGTTATATGTTCTGGCGCGCTACGTAGGTACCGCCCAGCTTATGTTATTTAAACAATGTTAATTTCTATTAAGAAATTCCGAAATAATTAATATCTTCATATTTATACTAGATACATGGTTAAACAAATGAAAATGGTAAAAAAGCTGCATTATTTGGAAACACTTACGGAAAATTGGTCTTTATAAAGAACTAGCGACTAACTTTGCACTGGTATAAAATATACATAAAAATTTTCCTTTTCGTTCACTTTATCTACAAAAAAACGGCATCAAAATACGTTGCGTAGTTTTAAAGATTTAAGCATACAAAAGGACATAGGGACAGAGGAAGCGACTTTGTTTGAACTTTCATACTATGTAGTGATGATATTGTTTTTATTTATTCTCCCAAAATTTAAACTCTTACGGTACTCAGAGTGGTTAATTATACTTTAATCAGTAACAAGACGATACATTTAAAGTTAATTGACCTCATTGATTGCGACCGTTAGTTTTATAACTTTTTTGTTCATGGATACACAAGCTTCAAAAAAATTTGTATTGCACTAGATAACAGTATTCAAATACATAATTATAATATATAAATAAATGTTTAGTTAGATTTTTTTTTATGTTATAGGAAGGCAAACAAGCAGACGGATTTCCTGATGGTAAGAAATTCACGCCGCCTAGAGACACCAAAGGTGGTATGGTGCGCTGCCAACCAGAGGTCGGGATGTTAGACCTCGAGCAAAAGTAAGTTTACCGGCTACCTTACCCTCCGAACCGGAACACGTCATGACGTTATGGCGGCAGGAATAGGTAAGGCGGTGGTACCAATCCGGGCGAGTCGCTGCCAAACTCTACCACCTAGTCGGATGTCACGGTGTTAGTGACGGTGAGCCTATGCTCGCCTTTTACGAGCTGCCTGGCGCAGGAAGGCAGATGGTCTATTCTACAAAGGAGCCCGGACCAACACGGGGGTTGGTCCGGGCTCCTTTGTAGTCCGGTTGCCGTGTTATGAAAAAAATGTAATAATGTATAAAAGCAAAAACACTTTAAATAAAGTCTGATTTTCCCGAAAGCGTTTCCAAATGATGTCTCTTTTTATCAATTTTGTTTGTTCAACCATGTGCTTAATATTCTATATACTACGACTTATCTATTATAAAATACTTACTTCAGTCTTAATGAAAGTTTATTTCTGTAACAAATCGTTCTTACAATAAAATATGTGTTTCAGATGTTAGGAAGCAATACTGATACATCTTAACATATATAAATCTCGTGTCACAATGTTTGTCCTCAATAGACTCCTAAACCACTTAACCGATTATAATATCCATGTGCAGTTCGATCCAACTTGAGAGATAGGATAGCTTATATCTCAATTTATGGTAAAAAAATTACCATCCGAGCGAAGCCGGAACGGGCAGCAAGTAATATGTATAAGAATGAGCCAGGACCAAAAATAAAGAAATCTTTTTTCATCACACTGCTTCTTTCGGAAAAGGAACTATCGTTTTTATGTTATACAATTGCGTTAAGCAACACTTCTTAAATTTTCTAGAAGACAAAGAAGGCTGGATAATTAACCTAGGTCGAAGCCTATCCATTAAATAAAAAAAGTTTATTAAAAACTCCCACAAAAACATAAATTAGCTTCGAAAGCATTTGTCAACCAATGGGAACGTTAATTGCAAAATTTAAAATTCGAACTCCGTGTTCTAACCAATTTGTCAAAGTCTAAATTCATAATGGCGGCGAAGAAAACTTCGTTAATGGAATAAATGTGTTACAGAAAAACATTAGTTTTTTACAACTATTATCATAGACAAGTTATTGGTTACAAAGTTTAAAGTGTAAACAGGTGCATTTGCACCAGCCAGTAATTAATAACAAAACTTTAGTACGTTTCGCTATTTAGTTAATGCAGTTTTAATTTGTAGTCATGTATGTTTGTAAAGTACTCAGTTATGATACCTAAATAAACACAGTTGATAGTTTGAGCAACTAACTTATGATAATTATTTTTAATAGGTGTTATAGTAGTATTTCAAAAACATGTAAGGCGACGCTACCATATTCAAAATCAGTTACAGCTTCTTTTAAATAACAAATACTTATGCTATGAGGTCAGAGGCCCATTAGTAGAATAAATCACCTGTCTCTCTTCCTAGCAGCTATCATTTCGGCAGCATAATTAATCGAGTTACTAAGAAGATCACTAGTGGAAGAATTTTGTGCAGCCATTTGCCCAGGTAGGCATTTTTGCCTCATCTATTTTTGCCATCATTATCTCTGTCATGTTCTGGTTCGGAGGTTAAACAGTAGACTTGCACATTAGACCTAACATCCCAGTCACAGGACAGCGAAGCACCTGTAATATCTGTGGTGCTCGCTTTGCTGACCTCTCACAATAAAAAGGTAGGATAACCGGTAGGCTTACACTTTACGTTTTAACACTCTAGTAACAGGACAGCTACGTATCTAAATATAATTCTTGTTTATAGGCTGCAGTAGTCTCTTAACATTAAGAGAACCATGTCATTATTCGCTGTCTTATCCCATAAAAATGTACCTACTAATACATTTTTTTGTGACCAGCTTTTATTTAAAAGGGCTATTCCTACTATACTAATATATAAAAAAATTGTGACCAGCTTTGATTTATAAGGGCCATTCCTATTGTACTAATATATAAACATTTTTTTTGTGACCAATTTTATTTATAAGGGCTATTCCTACTATACTAATATATAATCTTTTTTTGTGACTTTTATTTATAAAGGCTGTTCCAAGTAGTAGTATTTACTATTCAAGCCGTATAAAATAAGTCCAATCGCAAAAGAATAAAATTTGATGTTTCAGGATGTTCTATAGCTATCCCCCAGTTCCAACATGAGCTCTATGTCATAATAATTATGCATTGTCATCCAATTTACTAATACATAAAATTTCAGCTCAATCAATAACAGTGATAATATAATAATAATTCCCCGTGTTGGTGCGGGCTCCTTTGTAGAATAGAAAATCTGCCTTCCTTGACAGGCAGCTCGTAAAAGGCAAGCATAGGCTTATCATCACTAACACCGTGACATCTGACTAGGTGGTAGAGTTTCGCAGCGACTCACCCGGATTGGTACCACCGCCTTACCTATTCATGCCGCCATAATGTCATGACGTGTTCCGGTTCGGAGGGTAAGGTAGCCGGAAAACTTACTTTTGCTCGAGGCCTAACATCCTGACCTCAGGTTGGCAACGCACCATTAACACCTTTGGTGTCTCTAGGTATTCTAATTTCTCACCATCAGGAAATCCGCCTGCTTGTTTGCCTTATATATATATATATATATATGTTACAGGATAACATATAAAAAATAAAAAGTTATCTGGATCAAATTCCACTTGCAAGATTCTATTATAAACAAGACAAGGTAATTAAACCTTGTAACAGATATTATTTTGAAATCAGCTTTCCCTGTGTCGGTCCGTGTTGGTCGGGACTTCTCCGTGTTGGTCCGGGCTTCTTTGAAGAATAGACCATCTGCCTTCCTGCCAGGTAGCTCGTAAATGGTGTGCATAGGCTTACCGTCATTAGCACCGTGACATCTTACTAGGTGGTAGAGTTTCGCAGCGGCTCGCCCGGATGGGTACCACAGCCTTACATATAGCTGCCGCCATAACGTCAGTGCTTGCCGTAAACGTGTTCCGGTTCGGATTTGTTTGTAGGATAAGGTAGTCGGTAAACTTATTTTTGCTCGAGGCCTAACGTGCGCTTAGGTTGGCAACGCACCATTACCAAGTTTTGTGTCTCTAGGCTTCGTGAATTTCTTTCCATCAGGAAATCCGTCTGCTGTTTTGCCTTCCAATATCATAAAAAAATTATTGACAAGCTATTACTACGGTCAATTTCAGTAACCTATCTACAGATAAAGATAGGCATTCAAGAATTTTGATAGCTAGCTAAGATATTTTTGTTAATAAGTAAGAAAAAAAAGTATCTTCACGCCCTTATCCCCGAAGAGGTAGGCAAAGGCACAACCAGGGCACCCACGACTAGCCGAAGATAGTAAGTCCCATAATGTGATAGGTGGCAAGCCTATCGCCAACCGGGCACGTTTCCAATCCCGACCAACACTTTTTTTATTAGAAAATTAGGAAAATCCAATTTTCTTTTTGTTAGCCGACCCGGGATTCGAACCCGAGACCTCATGCAGTCAAGCCCAACACCCGGACCTCTTGACCACAGAGCACACATTTGACCACAGATTTTTGTTAATAATTAAAAAATAACAGCGGTTACCTGGCAACTGATCTAAAATATCACGATCGCTTATCTTAGATAGGGTATTATTAATCTTGGCCGTTAGTGATTGTGAAAACCATAAATTAATTACTTCTCGATAACAAATGAACGTGGGAAAATAACTTTTATTTTTAATTTATACAAAACAAACAAAAAGTGTATCCAGAGTCGACGTAGAACTGCTATGCCAGGTATTTTTTTAAGTGGATAGATCATGGATCATTTGCTGCGTGGTAGTTAATTGGGATTGTGGCCATTTCTATGTGCGTGCGCATGAGTGGTTGGCAAAATGTATAGGATTTCTTTCATATTGTAATAACAGGACTGCCATGGAGTGGCGTTGTTTTGATATTTTTTATTTGAATAAACAATCGCCTCTGTGGTCTAGCGGTCTTCGGGGATATGGGCGTGGAGATAAGCCATGATAAATCAAAAGTATCTTCACGCTCGCATCTACAACGAAGAAATCAGAGCACCGGAGCACCCTCGATCAGCAGGAGGTACTGCTTAATCTGATAATGTGATAGGTAGCAAACTTCGGTCGGTCATTTTTGACATTTCCAATCCCGAGCAATGTTTATTTTATTAGAATGTTGAAAACACAACTGTCCGATCTGGGAATCAAAACCCGATACCTCATATAGTTAACTCTAATACCGGAACACTACTTACTAAAACACAGAGTCGATAAGACTATACTACTTACTATGTCATATACTTATCAAGGTTTCAATAAAATTGGTTGACATTTCAGGAACCCATATTATTTGTCACAGAACCTAAAGTTAGTTATGATTTCAAACTTAAATCGTCGCGTAGTAGTAGAAGAAGAATGCGATCGAGGCTTGACACCGTCTTCTGTCAATAGTTCCTCCTGTCAAAAGTCGCCATCCGCCACCGCAGTCCCATCTAAAGACTACAGAAATCCACAATCTAAAGATTACAAATTGAATCTAATTCCAAAGGAAGCAAATTGTATTATACTCGAGATATGAGTGTTAGTCAACGATTCTATACATAGAAATACTTAAATAGATACCACAATAAATTCAAAAAACACCCAGGCTAAAACAAATGCCTGCCCCTGTCAGGAATCGAACGCGAGCCTAACGGTTGGTCGGTGTAGTTAGCAGTGTACGCTAGCCACTCGACCAAGGAGATGGTCAAACTAAAGCAGCTGTAGTAGCTAGTTTCGTCGTGTATGTAAATAAAGCGAAATCAATTAAAATGAAATAAACGAATGAATCGTGTGACGCAAATACAAATTTATAAAATATTTATAATTGTAAGATTTTTCTGTTAACTTGCACTGGCTTTAAATGCATAAACTTTTTATTTTTTTATTTCTACCCGACTGCAAGCAACGGTCATGGGTTTCGTTAGTATCTTTGTGTGTATGTATTCATGTATATATTTATGTATGTATAACCACAATAATTTTGATCCGCTTGACTATTTTCTTTGATCTTTGGATTATTTTATTTGTGTTTAACATTCCAAGTTCCTTCAAGTTTTTTTTCCAAGATTCAGATCCCCGAATATGTAGACAGAGGTAACAACCAGGGCACCTAGAATTATATGAAGTTACTTTTATTTTCACAATGTGGTAAACGGGCAAACTAAAGCTAACCGTGCACTTATATTAGAAAATTGAAACACGTTTTGAATTACCTAAATCAAGAACCGAAGGAAAAATCTCTAGTAGTTAACGCCAGCACCAAACTACTAGGCCACACAGAGGACTATTCTAATGAAAACAAACAGAAACGGACCATATTTAGCAAAGCCAACCACATACAAATTTGGTCTAAAAAAGTAATTGGAGTCAGAGATAGAAAAAACTAATAGTGTTGATCCGGGCTCCTTTGTAGAATAGATCATCTGCCTTCCTGTGCCAGGCAGCTCGTAAAAGGCGAGCATAGGCTCACCGTCACTGACACCGTGACAACTGACTAGGTGGTAGAGTTTAGCAGCGACTCGCCCGGATTGGTACCACCGCCTTACCTATTCCTGCCGCCATAACGTCATGACGTGTTCCGGTTCGGAGGGTAAAGTAGCCGGTATACTTACTTTTGCTCGAGGCCTAACATCCCGGCCTCAGGTTGGCAACGCACCATTACCACCTTTAGTGTCTCTAGGCGGCGTGAATTTCTTAACATCAGGAAATCCGTCTACTTGTTTGCCTTCCAACATCATAAAAAAAGCCGTCTTGTGAAAATAAAGTAATTAAGGCATTATTCAACTAGTTTAATCTGTTTTACTAGGTTAAATTGTTATGAATAACAGATTTTACATGGTCTTAGGTGCTCCTGCCATCAAAACGTCAATAGATACTCGCCAGTATCGTGTTCCACCCTGGAGGGTAAAGTAACCAGTAGAAACTCTTGATTTAAGTTATGGGGAATAATTAGTAACATCTGTAGTATCTATAAGCCTTATTTTTTTAATATTAGGTGAGCCATCAACTTGTTCCCTACCATATAAAAAATTGTCCTTTTGCTCAAGATAGTCTTATAAGAAATCAGAATATGAAAATTTTCATCACACGTACCACATACCTTCTAGGCATCAAATACGGATACCCCAAGACCAACCCTAGGTAGCTAAGAACCGTCTCAATCTTATCGGTTTTCAAAAAAATACCCTTATCAAAATTGTTTCATCCGTTCAATAGTTTATAATTGCCGCAGCATGCACACACTTACACACACACATAGACACGCATTCACTTACGCATGCACGCACATAACACACGCACGCACTCACGCACGCACGTACTCACATACGCACACATACCTCAAAAGTATTAAACACTTCTTTTTCCCTCAGGGGTAACTAGGGAAGTTATGGAACTCCGACCCCGATTCTGATAAGCCGGAACTTTCCACTCTTTTCAGACTTAGATTTTGACTTTGGTTCAGAAAATTTTAAATCGAAGGGCGATTTATTGCATAAAGCGGTAGCAGACTCCATCCACCGTTGCGAAAGACTGACTAATGTGGCGTCCGGAAATGTCGTCCGATCAATATTCGTATACTACTTTTGGAATATATTACTTAGTTTTAATTTTCTAACAGTAATTGGAAACTAGTGCTGACACTGCGTCATATATCGATCGACTCCAACTTTGGCAAATTATATTTAAAACTCCGCTTGATCGCCTCTGTAGTCTAGCGGTTCAGGTGTTGGACTTGACTGGTTGAGGTCCTGGATTCGAATCCCGGGTCGGGCAACAAAAAGAAAATTAGGTTTTTCCAATTTTCTAATAAAAAAAAATGTTGCTCGGGATTGGAAATGTGCCCGGCTGGCCATAGGCTTGCCCTATCACATTGTGGGACTTAGTGTCTTCGGCTAGTCGTGGGTGCCCTGGTTGTGCCTCTGCCTACCTCTTCGTGGATATGGGCGTGAAGATACTATTTTTTTATAAAACTCCGCTTTTGGCTTCAGTTCGAATAAAATTACCTCTGTCACATCCCTAATTAAAATCAAAGAAGGAACTAAGCGGTTTTGTATTATTCAAACATAATCATAATATTATAACTGGCTAGGTTTGGAAACGGTGGTAGTTTACGGTAGACAGGGTTAAATTTATTATCATTTTAAAATTGTTTGTAAGTTATAATTTAAATTGTAATAAGAATAAAACTATTTGTTGAATGAATATTTAAACACTGTGTATATAATTAAATGATCAGTTTTTAAAAATAATTAAATATTTGCACACCACAATGTGGTAGAATATGTTGGAAAGCTTAAATAATTTTGTAACAACTTCAACACGCATATTCCGCAAATAATATATTCTTTTTTCTTTTCTTTCTTTTCTAAAGTACGAAAAGTACATATTACAGTCTAGAAAAATAGTACAGTCAACGAAAAGCACTTATTCCTTGAATTATTATATTTATTAGTTGTTAGTTTTAACCCATATCTGAAATAAATAGGCTTTAAACTTAAACTAATTTTAGCGATATCATGTTCGAATATAGATTGAAATAAACAAGATAACAATTCTTTCAAAGAAAGTCTGTGTGTCTATCAGTTTGCGTGTTACACTTACACTTATAAACCGTTAGTACAATTTCGATGTACTTAACTCGTAATTATTCCATAAAGCTAAAGACAAAAGGTAAACATAGGACACTTTTTTTAAATCAAAAGTCAACCATATATATTATGTGCCCGGTTGGCGATAGGTGGCAACCTATAACATTGTAGGTCTCAGTGTCTTCGGCTACTCATGGGTGCCCTGGTTGTGCCTCTGCCGACTCTTCGGGATATGGGCGTGAAGATGCTTACTTCTTACATTAACAACATACTACACGCAAATGTTTTGGAAATGAATGGATTTCCTTTTTATACATTTTAATTTTAAAATAATCAGATTAACAAAAGTGAAATACGAAAGATGTGTAATAAAGTATCTTCACCCCCGTATCCCCGATTACGTACAATCAGGGCAGCCACGATTAGTCAAACGTTCTAAATCTAAAACAAGTTGCAAACTTATCACCAACTCCATATTTACTCAAACCCTGGCAACGTAGCTTTTATATAAAAATTAAAAACATAAGTTTTAAGTTGCCCGACCTCTGTATCAAACCCGGTAGAAGCAATTAATAATTAAAATATGCTTAATAATGTCCTTGGATAATTAAAATTATAAAATAGCATATAGAGTAATCGATACGAAAATTAATTAACATATTTAAATAATTAATACTTATACCGACTCCATTCCTCAAATATCGAATTATTCATCAATCATCCGTGCTTATTGGTAGACAATTGACCAATCGCGTCACGTCAATAAATATATTGTTAACCGAATATCGAATAAACCAATATAACAAGACCCTTTGCGACTTGTACTGTTGATGGCTGGTTTTACAGTTTTACGGGTTACATGCACGGTTTGTTCGTATGAAGAACTCATTCATACAAACAAATACAAGAACAATTAGTTTCTTTGTAAAGAATAGGTTCGTTGGAGTTCATCTTCACGGCCATATCCCCAAAGAGGTCAGAGGCACAACCAGGGCACCCACGACTAGCCGAAAATACTAAGTCCCACAATGTGATAGGGTTGATAAGTGTCCAAAATGTGGAAACGCGAAAAGAATAATATTTGACAGTCATTTTGTAGATGTTTTTGTAAGTCCTTAGAATGCATTTGATACTTTCCATCCAAAACTACCAAATATTCATATTTTTAAATGAAGAAACACTTCTGCTGTTTTACGTATCATTTATAATTTATTATTTTACAAATAGCCTACCGGTTTCGCTTATGACAGCATCGTCAGGGCTAGAACTTAAACTAAGTTACTAAACTAAAATTATAATTTGTAAGTGATACGTAAAACAGTACAAGACGTGTTTCTTAATTTGAAAATATGAATCCTTAGAATGCCTTACAAAATAAGATTTTGACCTAGGGTTATGTACCCATATTGAGAATTTGGGTGAGTTTAACAAGAAGGTTTTCTATTGATTTATGCAGTGAATATTTTAATCCCTTATCGGTTCCGTCTATACTTAAGTCTCATTGCTACACAGTTCTGTGTAAAATTAACGTTTCAGGTTTAAATCCTGCATAAGGTGATGTTTTTTTCTTTAACAGTTGCAAAAAAAACTTATTTTAAACACGGGAAAAGTGTCTAAAATTAAAATATCTTATAATAATAATAGTTCATGTTTTTCATTGACTTTTGTTGGTTTTATTCGTCACTAGCGTCATTTTCAATCACTTTATCTATTTAAAAAACCACATCAAAATCCGTTGCGTAGTTTTGAAGATTTAAGCATACAAAGGGACATAGGGACAGCGAAAGCGACTTTGTTTTATACTATTCAGTGATGAAACATTTTTGAAGTGAAACTTCTTTATTGGGGTTGGAAAAAAATTTAGTGTAACATTTTTTCGTTACGCGTCACATTTGTCCGTTACGTGCCATCTTTGTTCTTATCCCTACCACGCTTGATTCGAAGTATACTTTCTCCAGCGGAGTAGGGATTGGCAATAAACTTTATTTAACCAATTTGTGTAAAGTTGCATATATATAGTAAATTATTTTTTGAAAAATAACGCCATAAAGAAGTTTCACTCCTTCACTTCTTACGAGTGTACGCTAGTACACGTACACATTTTTTTTGTGTCACATGTCTACCACGTATGTACGGGTCTTTCGTGTAGCTGTGAAACCAACCTGAATATGAAGCTACAACTACATAATCGAAAATAAGTACATTCAATTATAAAACTTACTCTCCCGATATTCGGGTCATATTCACATGCAAAAGCATGCTAATTTGAGCTTCGTATGTTTTATATTCGTCTTTAGAGTTGAAGTGAAGGGGTCTCACTATTTGGTTATGTAACAGTCTAGGCTTAGTTTTTGCTGGAAACTAGTTTTTATTTGCAATGGCGGTTGCGTATCAACAAAAACTATGAGAGAATAATTGATTGTTTATAAATCGATCTTTATTCACATCTGAATAATTATAGTAGAAGATCCAAACCTATATCGAGCTACACGGAGTTGATAATAGGATGAAATATATTTTATAATAAATAACATTAAAAATCATATTAAAAATACTTTTGCTTAAAAATACTGAACAGAACATTATCATTTTTTTGAAGTAAAAACTTCTGTAGCGGCGCGGCGTTGCGCACTTTTTTTTTGGAATGGGTAAAAACTTCTAAACTCGCGTCAGGACACGTGACCTGAAATTTCGTAAGACGAAAATTCGTAAGACGGCGCAGGGCGCTTGCTCGAATGTTCATGTTATCATGTTTGTGTACGATAGCGCAATAAATAAATTTTGTATTCTACCACATAAATGATAGTACTTTCATACTGAAATTTTGTACGAATTAAAGCAATTCGTACAAAATTATTCCCTAACCATTCCAAAATATCAAAAATGCACAACGTTAATATTCAAATTTACACTTCTGCCAGCACTCCCGGAGTGCAACCCGTTTTTTGCAGGCAACCCTATAGTAACGTATTTGCAATCAAGCAACCCATGTGTTGGTTTTTTTTTTCTGTTATCCTATTTTGTGAAAGTGACTGACTGCATTGACATATCTGTTTATACCTGGCAACCCAGTTAAATAATAGGCAACCCAAGTCTTGCATATTTTCTACAAATTCTCTTATGATCTCAATATTGTCGCATTTGGTGCAAAATATTGTTTTAAGTAAAAAAAAATAATAAATATTTCAATATACTAAGTTTATTTAAAAAATAAATTTCATCCTAGTTTCAACTCGGTTAACCGTTTGGTTTGACCGCCTCGTTGGTGTGGCTAGCGTACACGCTTAACTACACCGATCAACCGCGAGGCTCGGGTTCGATTCCCAACGGGGGCAGGCATTTGTGTGCTGAAACATTTAGATGTCTGCATATCCGGGTCTGGTTGTTTATTGAATTTATTCTGGTATCTATTTAAGTATTTCTATGTATTAGAATCGTTGTCTAACACCCATAACACAAGCACATCATTTGCTTATTTTGGGGTTAGATTCGATTTGTGTAACTTGTCCTGGGTTAAGGACGATCTTAGACCGTTGGCAGTTTTTGTAGCTCATCCATTGCGTGGAACTACGGCGAGTGAGCGAGCACTTGTTACTCTAAATATATGAATTCTCATTGCAAGTACTAGGATATCATAAAAATCGAGAGTGGAAATAAAACTATCTGCAAAACTTGGGGACGAAAACTAGCTGTTTCGACTTGTAATTTATGGACAGTGCTAAAGCTCACATCCTGAGACCCGGATGCTACTATAAAAGTATATTCACGCCCATATCCCCGAAGAGGTAGGCAGAGGCACAACCAGATCACCTGCGACCGGACACAAAGTCCCACAATGTGATAGGTGGCAAGCCTATCGCCAACCGGGTACACATCGTTTCTCAAGACAATAGTCCTGTCTCTTTGTCATGAGTAGTACTAGTACATAACTACATCAGTAGTTCATCATTGAAATTCTTCATGGAAACTTCTTCAAATATATTAAAAACTAGTTGTTACCCGAGGCGTTGCTGCGTGGGTAATGGTCCTATAGGAACATTTTTTCGGGTTAAAAACTGTCCTATGTGCTAATCCAAGTTAACCTCTATGTGTGTGTGAAATTTCATGCAAATCGGTTCACCAGTTTTAGCGTGAAGGAGTAACAAACATACAATCAGCAGCAGCTTCCTAGGAATACTTTTTGTTTACGGTCTATGTGACATCTTAAAGCAGCAGTATTATAACATTTAGTTTTCATAAGAGATAACTGTAACCTATAACATCATAAAAACTACCTTCACGCCCATATCCCCAAAGAGGTAGGCAGAGGCACAACCAGGGTACCCACGTCTAGCCGAAGATACTAAGTCCCACAATGAGATAGGTGGCAAGCCTATCGCCAACCGTTCACATATCCTATCCCGAGCAACATTTTTTTATTGGAAAATTGGAAAAACCCAGTTTTCTTTTTGTTGAACGACCCAGGATTCGAACCCGGGGACCTCATGCAGTCAAGTACAACAACTGTACCGCTAGACCACAGAGGCGGTTAACACCATAGATGTTATAGTTGCGACATTGTCTTGTGTAAGTTTTAGTAAGGTATTTGGAGACTAGAAAAATGTCGCATGCTATCCCAGGCGCCATGGTTCTTCAAGCGTTAAATCATCTTCGACATTAGACCGTAAAAAAGTTACCTTCTTATTCCTGCCATCACTGAGTATCAGTGCTTGACATTCTCGTATTCCGTGCTGAAAGGTAGGGTTGCCAATAGACACGGCTTAAAATCCCAACTACAAGATCGTAACACACCAATAGCATCCATGATGCCTTAAAACGTCAGTTGTCTCTCACTATCAGAAAAGCCTCTTGCATGTATATGACGTTATGACGTAAATAATTCAAAGGTTAAGCTTGGCCATCTGCCTTCCTGCCAGGCAGCTCGTATAAGGCGAGCATATGCTTACCATCACTAGCACCGTGACATCTGACTGAGGTGGTAGAGTTTCGCATCGACTCACTCGGATTGGTACCACGGCCTTACCTATTCCTGCCGCCATAACGTCATGACGTGTTCCGGTTCGGAGGGTAAGATAGGCGGTAAACTCACTTTTCACGGCGGAAATTTCTTACCACCAGGAAATCCGTCTGCTGTTTGCCTTCCAATATCATAAAAAAAGGATAGTTTTGGGAATTTTAGGAGTTCCTCTCGTTACCTTTCGATTCCATGATCAGATCAGGTCCATATCAAAATGATTTCCATTGTCACACACACATGCATGCAAAATTTCAGCAAAATTGGAAGCCGGGAAGTGGATGATATTCAACTTGCAAGATTCCATGCGAACAAACTGAATACGTTGCAAGTTAAACAAAAGCTTTAAAAACAGATACATGTAAGAGCTATTGTCAGGTGAAAATAAAAGAAAAAATAATTTTAAACATATTATTACATAGGCAATATGACAATAACATTGTTCATTACTTATTATTTCAGTCAACACAAAACGAGCTCACATGTCGTAGGATCCTTTACACTAAACGACAACAAAACGATGCGGAGACTAAACGACAAATTTGATTTGAATAACGTTATTATAGAAGTTATACTTCTTTTGGCGCGATAGGAAAAAATGATGAGGGTAAATTTTTACGATAATAACATTTTAGTTTTTTAAAAAAAGGTACCAACAAAGTAAAAGTAAGGACATCTACGTATGTTTGCGTGAGAACTGACAACTGTATTCACAATATTTCTTTATTTCTATGGTTAATTAAACTAAATAATGTATTATAATAAAGCTTTTAATGTATTAAATACCTTTTTTCTATGGTCAGTGTCATTTTGTCTACAAATGTAAAATAAGGCAAAAGATAAAATTTTTAAAAAGATTTATATCTTATTACGCCAAAGAAGTATAACTTCTAACGCGTGTACATAAGTACACACACATTTTTTTTTTACTTAATACAAACAGTAATATATTCCATTCCTAACAAAAACATCTCTACAATAAATCCTGAAACTCATAATAAGTTTTTCAATACAATACTGTAAACTCAAAAATATCTTTTGGACTAAGATTTCAATGCGTGAACTGTACAAAAATAGGATACATAATATTCTAGACATAAATTGACAAAATAGGCTAAATTTATTTTTAATTAAGGTTTTAAAAAAATGGGCAAGTAGGTTGTGGGCGATTGTTTTAAAAATATCAAACAGTTTTTTGGTAATTTAAGCAAACATATTTCTAAGTCGTTTCGTTTACTGATCGTATCATTTGAGTGACCCTACGACTTTGAACCTGTCTTTAATATTCTCACAAAGTAAACGCAAAATCATCGAGTTATTACATAAATGAAAAAAAAATTAAATAGCTATCTTAACTAAAACAAAACAAAATAAATGCTTAAAATCTAATCTGGTTAACTCGTTTATAACCGTAGAAAATAAATAATTTAGTTACATTTTTATTTCGGGGAGCGCAAGTTATTTGAAAAATCAAAAGACCTTACTTGATGAAGTTCTTTTCATTTGAAGTTAATTATTTTGTAATTATTTTAATTAACCGCGTTCTAATTTTATAGTTTAGTTTCAAAAAAACTTTTTTACTTTTCTGACACTCTCCGAATCAAAATTTAACAAAACTATTACAATTACTGCTTTGGATATAACAACATGTGCGTTACAATATTCCAAAATATATTTTTTTACAAATCTTACAAAACATCATTCTACTTTAGAATATACATTTTGTATACTTTATTAAGATATAAATAATAAGGGTACATTTAATGTATTTCCTTTTAAAATGACCTACACCATTAAGATATATAAATGTACTCTACGAGGGTGGATCTAAATGAGGAGGTGATATATATCTGCGGTAGAAGAGTATTTTCAAGACCTCGAGGAATCTTTTTTTGAAGGCAAGTTATATAAGTTGCAAGAAATATGGAAAAAGTGCAATGCACTTAACGGTAATTATGTTGACAAATAAAAACATTTTTTCTTAATATTTTATTTTTCTTAGTCAGGCTACGAACTTTTGGATCGACCCTCGTAGTAGGTACCTATACATTGTTCCAAGATTAAGATGTATGGTACATAAGTATTAAATTATTAAGAGAATAGATAGGTACAACTTTTTCAAATTCTCATAATAGACATTAGTTCTAATTAATTACATTTTTAACGAGGATTGACTAACTGTTACACTATTCTGTTTTATGTATTTGTTTTTACTAAAGGCAGATATATTGAAGTATACGAACAAAATGCAAAGTAGATTTCTGGTTTAGTAACAATTTATTAAATTAAACTAATTTTTATTGAAAATTCGCTAAAATGTACTAATTGGATTAATAAACATGTTTAGTAAATTATTGAATAATTTTGGTAAAAACACTTGGTTTTAAGGCTATTTTCATATAAAGCAGTTACTGGTATTAAGGTATTTGGAGTTATTTTATAGGTCTCTATAATGTGACAATAGAACCAACTGAAATTGTTGTTTAACTGTGGAAAAAAAATGAGAATGTGGACAAGAACGATAGTATTGTTACTGAATACTTGCTTTATCTACATGGCGTATAAATAAGTTGATTTAAGTTTAATTTTTTAACCTTGGAATATCACCTTAGTTTTCAGATTGTCATTTCGAAATACATACTTAAAAATATGTTAGAAATGTGAACAAAATGACAAAAGTATATTACGCTCTAGGGCAGTAACAGAACAATCACAGATTTCATGCAATTGTTACTAACAAATTTGTTATACATGGATTTTTTTACTGACAAAATCGAAAGTGCCAACTTTGATTAGCGCAGAGGGTAAAAAGGAAACACTTTCGGTTCAGAGGGCAGAAACAATGTTTACACACATCATCTTCGGCGAAAGAAAGGAAAAAAAATAAAAAATTCAACGACATCCACGCTCTCCGAGACAAATATTAGATCCATGTATGAATGGTTTACTAAAGACAATAATTTAGTTAATGTTAAGGATAAAAATTTTAGTCGAAAATCTCAGTGTGAATTATTCAACAATATAAAACCTAAATTACCTAAACATTCAAAATGGGTGTATATTTTAAGTCGCAATGTATGAAAATAGCCGTAACCAAGCATACATTTTAATAATGTTAAAACTTATATTAAAAATATTTTACTAAAATGTACAATCGGCAAATTCAGGAGTATATAGGAACCACTGTGAATGTTGCCATGTTTATTATTATTATTTTGTAAATTTCACAAGTTTAGGGAGTTTTGTAGAGCTATAAGGTGTGTAGCAATACGAGATACGCTGAGCTCCTTTTTTTCAACGAAAATCGGTGTGAGTTAGTGAGAAATTAGAATCTTACAAGATCTGTTTTAAGAAGTAAGTGTGATGAAGAGTTTTGGCGCCATCGGGAGAAAAGATGGTCGAAGTTTTTTCATAATTATTGAATTTCGTGTTAATATTGAGTGAAATTAGTCAATTTTGGTGGCATTTTGTACAAATTTGTTCAGTGAAAGAGCACAAATGAAATAATCATTAAGAAATTAGCGTATCGTGTATTTCCTCGTTGCCGCCAAATCTTATTACAGAGCTTGTGTAATGAGCCACCGCTTTACCCAAGAGCCTGTCATGACTTCCTGACGACTTATGACTGATGACTAATTATAATTAATTGAAAATGATATAAAATTCGATGCAAATTTCTACTTGATTAATGGCTAAATACTAACGTGAAGGCCAAAACCTAAAGAAATAAAGAATTGTGATGAAAACGATATGAAGTGTGGACATCTCCACTCCATCGACATGTTCAAATTTATTCATGACTAGTGTAGCCCGCGGCGTTGCCCGCGTGGTTAATGGTCCCTCAGAAACATTTTTCGGGATAAAACCTATCCTTTGTGTTAATCCAAAATACCTTCTATGAGTGTGCCAAATTTCGTGAAATAGGTTCAGCAGTTTTAGCGTGAAGGAGTAGCAAACAAACATACAAACTTTCGCATTTATAGCAATAATAGGATGTTGTGATAAACACTTGTTTCAATATATGTGAGCCCTTCTCCACATCTGTCCGTGGCAGATCAGAATTTGTATTTCCCTAAAGGTTTTACAATTAAACGTTTAAAATTAAATCGCGCAGAGGTATTAGAAGTACGAAGCTTACCACCGTAAGCTTACCACCTTTTTTTAAACTGGATAGAGAACTAAACTTTTCCGTTAAAATTCCGCTAAAATCGACATAGACCGTAGATATAGTTAAAAAAGAGATGGCATTTTTGGAAGAGATAATGGTTTCAGTGCTTCCTAGGTTTGCTAGGTAAAGTTTAAATGTTTTGTAAATATTTTTTTCAAAATTGGACTAAGAAATATTTTTTCCGTTGAAATTATTTTGTTTTTATACCTCGATATAATTGTTTTGTAAATATTTGGCATTATACATACAGCTTTTTATGGCCTGAGAAATAAAATTTTCTGTTGAAATTGTTTTAATACATCGTCATAATAGTTATAATAAAACAAATAGATCATATTTATTTGACAAGAAAATGGCTCTGGTCACAGGTGCTTCCTCCGTCTGCTAGATTTTGTAGTTTGTTAAAAAAGTATCCTATGTTACATTTAATACCTCCAAAAGTATGTCTACAAAGTTTCATGATGATTAATTAAGTTAATTTCGCGTGAAAGTGTAATAAACTTACATTAACATTTATGATATTTGTAGAGATTAAAAATATAAGGATATTATGCATCATAATAATAAACATGGCCATGTAACTCCCAAGTTTTATGTAATATTAAATCCAAGTATACATTACAGTATTATAAGTAAATAATAATGGTAAATAATAAGTAGTTCGTCCAGCCTTCATACACCATCTAAAACAAAATGAAAAAAAAAATACAATTACAGTCACAGTAACTAGTAAAAGTATAATACTATAAAAGTATATAACTAGTAAAAAGTAAAAGTAGTACAATTACAGTACAGTCGAATTAAGACCTCCCCCTTTTTTGGAGTCTAGTCTGTCTATACTGACTATGTATAATTTGCATTTCTTTTTAAAACTACAGGCTTTGACTGCAGTAACGGTTAAGATAAAAAATTATTTTTACACTATATCCCCGAAGAGGTAGGCAGAGGCACAACTAGCCGAAGACACTAGCCTATCGCCAACATGGCACACATCAAGTGGTATCGGCTAAAGTACATATCGATAAATGAAATTAAAATGAAAAATAGTCATCTGTTTGTTCTTTGTATTTCTAGTTATGTATATGATTATGTATATACGTTTACATCATCTACGTATTACGTATTATATGTATATTAATGTGTATATGTATATATTTATTTTGATGATACTATGTATTTTTAAGTATTTCATAGCCAACAAATGTGTATCTATACAAAGTCTACAATTGTCTTTGTTTCTGTTTTTCCTTTTCACGGGTCAGTTGGTACAAATCTCTGCAGCTGGAGATAAGCTCAGCCATTGTACTGTATTATCTTTATTTTTATGTTTTGTGATTACGTTTTTTTGAATGTGTATAACAAATGCATTATTATTAAAATATTAGCCCGCTAGTTAGTAGCCGATCGTCACATTCCAGGCTATATACCAAGTTACCGAAATTATATTTAGTAAATCAGAAACTTTTACCATATAATAATATGATACCTTTATACGCATAAAAATATTATTATTAAAATATTAGCCCGTTAATGGGCCTTTGTGGTCTAGTGGTTCATTTGTTGGACTTGACTGCACGAGGTCGAGGGTTCGAATCCCGGGTCGGGAAACAAAATGAAAATTGGGTTTTTCCAATTTGCTAATAAAAAAATGTTTCTCGGGATTGGAAATGTACCCGGTTGGCGATAGGCTTGCCACCTATGGGTGGTTGTGTCTCTGCCTACCTCTTCGAGGATATGGGCTTGAAGATACATACTTTATGGGCGATGGGATCGTCATATCCCTGACTATATACCAGGTTACCGAAATGATATTTAGTAAATCAGAAACTTTTACCATCATAATATGATACCATTGATCCTCACCAGTTATTTCCTTCCACCAGTGCTCAAATCCTGGAGTTCACTGCTGTCATCACTGGAAGCGCTAGGACAGCCGTTTGGTGCTCCAGCCATCATCGATAGCGGGATTGTGATGAACTGCGGCTGGGATGATGATGATGCTAGGAACATATGCAAAGTTTAAGTAATACTAAACATAATTAAAAGTACAAAATAGTTTTGAAGTGAAACTTCTTTATCGGGGTTGGAAAAAAATTTAGTGTAACATTTTTTCGTTACGCGTCACATTCTTCCGTTACGCGCCATCTTTGTTCTTATCTCTAACACGCGTGATTCGAAGTATACTTTCTTCAGCGGAGTAGGGCTTGGCAATATACTTTATTTAACCAATTTCAGTAAACTTGCATATAGTAAATTATTTTTTGAAAAATAACGTCATAAAGAAGTTTCACTTCTTCACTTCTTACGAGTGTACGCTAGTACACGCACACATTTTTGTTTTAGGAAAACCTTTCCACTTCGACAAATTGATGGTGGACCTTTACACAAGTTTTAACTTAACATGCAATGTAAGGGAGAATTCCTTACAAATAAAGTTATATGTTAGGATGGCAAAAAAGCAAGAAATACAAGGCAACGAAGACAGTACTTTACCAGTCTAACCAAATTTATAACTAGACTGGAACACGACAATAGCAAGCGTTAATTGTTCTGCAACAGGTGTAGATATGACCGTGGTACCGATCCCGGCGAATCGTCACAAAATGCTACTAACACCAATATTTTCTAGTTCTAATATAATTTTCAACCATACCTCCTTCTTGTCCCTGATTGGCTAACCCTAATATAAGGCCATGTGGGTAACCCATAGCTAAGTTTCCTAGTCCCAGGTTGGTGCCCAGCCCATCCAGACCAGTAAGGACACCTGTGGGGTACAGCATCGCACCACCAGGAAGGTCAATTTTTGGCATGAGCTTCGGGAGAGAAGGTTGTGTTGACTTGCTGGTTTCAGGCTCTGGCTTTGATGTGAACGATGCAGCTTTCATGTCTGGTAATATCTCTCTGCAACAAACGTTTTTTTTATATATTGCTTGCAGTGTATAATTACCTTTCAAAGCGGAACACGACAAATGCAACGATATATCTGCGTGTTGGGACATTAGCAGGGACGTATTGTAAGATTTAGCGCCCTGGGCGGGTGTCTAAATTTATTGAGCTGTTTCCATCCTTGGCACTTGGGGACACTCCATTATGTATTTTTTTATATACATATATGAAAAATCACTTGCACTGTTTCACTTAATATATTTCTTAAAGACATTATTAACCAGAAAATTTCATACGAGTTTTTTTTTAAAATCGCAATGGGGCAAAATTATGCATTTTTGAAGTTATACTTATGAATTAAAATGATGATTGTAAATTTTTACGATGCGCGCGCACACCGTCACGAAAAACCGACATGATGAATTAGTTAGCTATAGATAACATTTTAGTTTTTCAAAAAAAGGTACCAACAAAGTTAAAGTAATTTCTATGGTTAGTGTCATTTTGTTTACAAATGTGCAATAAGGCAAAAGATAAAATTTTTAGAAAGATTTTTATCTTATTACGCCGAAGAAGTATAACTTCTAACGCGTGTACATAAGTACACACACATTTTTTTTATAAATGGAGATAATTAGTAAGCTGTAGAGTGACATAAGATACTTTCTATCCCGATATCTAAAGTAAGTTAGCCCGGAAGAGATAATTGTAATATCCAGGCAGAATGTAAATTGTAATTATGGGTAATTTTAAAGAAAAAAAATAAAAATATTTGTATATATATACTTAGTCTGGCCAT
>NJDD01002062.1:110058-144888 GCA_002245505.1 Calephelis nemesis
TTATGGCAAGACTAGGTATATATATTTAATATTTAAATTTTAAAGAAATTTAGAAAAGGCTGCCAGT
This sequence comes from Calephelis nemesis, assembly GCA_002245505.1. Lineage (NCBI taxonomy): Eukaryota > Metazoa > Arthropoda > Insecta > Lepidoptera > Riodinidae > Calephelis > Calephelis nemesis. The sequence goes on from NJDD01002062.1 coordinate 110,126, forward strand.
AGCAGTTCTTATTATCTATTACTATTATTGACTCTAAAGTAAATACGCCCCTGGATGTGTTTTAATGGTAACTCAGCCAGTAGGTACCCACTTTTTACCACAATTATCTGACAGATTAATTTGTGTATGATATTGGCAGGCAAACAAGCAATTAGATTTCCTGATGGTAAGACATTCACGTCGCCTAGAAACACAAAAGTTGTATTGGTATGTTGCCAACTTGAATTGGGCTGTTAGGCCTGGACCTAACCGGAACATATCCTCCGAACCGGAACAGGTCAACGGCAAACACTGGCGTTATGGCGGCGAGAATAGGTAAGGCGTTGGTACCAATCCGGGCGAGTCGCTGCGAAACTTTACTACCTAGTTAGATGTCACGGTGTTAGTGACGTCAAGCCTATGTTCGCCTTTTACGAGCTGCCTGGCAGGAAAGCAGATGGTCTATTCTACAAAGGAGCCCGGACCAACACGGGGGAAACATTGGCTACTAATATCGTAACGTACCTAGGTTCCTCTGTCTCCACGTTGTCATTGATCCAGTTCTGTTTGTGATTCTGCAAGATCTTCTCGCTGGGTGACTCTGGTTCACTGCCACTCTCGTCACCGCTCTCTCCTGATGACGCTGGTTCATCCTGTAAAATAAACAACGAATTCGAATGAATAAATAAAAAAAAAATATGATTGCAAATAAGTTCCCCGTGTTGGTCTAGGCGTATTTATCGAATATGAACCGTTAATTTCCTACCAGATATCTTCGAGGAACGAGGTGAAGTCCACGTCGATTTCTTTATCACAAACCCGGAACTTTAAGCATCTTAAGTTTTGGCAACGCATCTGTGATATTCCTGGTGTTTTACGGATGTTCGTTGGCGGTGGTGATCACTTCCCATCAGATGACCCTTTTGCTCATTTGCCTCATCTTATAAAAAAAACTTTAAGTGACAGCATTTTTGGGACTGGTAACACAACATTCCTTAATCCTGGTTTAACAACTTCAGTAGTCGCATTGTCATGTTTTTCGGAGGTTAAGGTTGGTAATAACCAAATCCTGATCAAAGTTAAACGAGCCCCGAGAATTTCTGTTTTTAACCAAAAAAATCTAAGATATCATGAAAACACATACAGTCATTAAGAATACCCTCTTTTGTAAGTTGGTTGGAAATAAATTTAAGGAGCCGATGTTAGCCTTCGAAGAAATCACATTGCGTTCAGTGACACGAAAATTACGAGAAAACTTCGTAACTTCGGCCGCTGCTGACTTCAGATAAGTGAAATAGAGGAGAAAATACGTTGTTTTTATTTACGATATATTGGATAACTTCGGAGTACTTATGTGATATTGAAGGGGTTCTTTTTGAATTACTCTCGTTTGTTTTTTGACGACTTTCACCAGAGGCATCGCCTGCTTTCTTTTGAACAGTCGCCTAATTTATTTGGTATTATATTTGTCAATGCCAAATGGGTTTTCATATTTAAGACGTAAAAATTTTTTCAAAAACGGTTCAAAATTTTGTCAAGAATGCTGTAAACAGAAAAATCGAAAAAAAGACAAAAAAATAGATGTTCCTTTCCCCTATCCCTATTATTTTCTGTGCTACCTTCAATGTGCAAACACAGCGCTGCATTTCATCTATATAATTTTTAATAATACACGAATTGACCTGGCGAACTTTGTTCCATCTTCATTTGGTGACATTGCAACAGCAGTTCCACCTACGCTCTTTAATTGGGGTTTAAAATCATCCAAGAACCCATTGAAAAATACAAATAAAATTTCAACTCACAGAAGATTTATGTATATCAAGATACACACACTTGTCAACAACTGGAATCAATTTGAATACCGATACGAAATAAATGCAGAATTTTCATAAATTTTGTCAAGAATTGTCACTCAACTCGAGAAGAGAAGTCGACAGACGCTCGTGCTAGTCCTGCTATGCTATAGAAACTGTTATACATTACGCACTTTCAGACTAAACAAACAAAGATGGAGTCTATTACGATTGTATACGAGTAGAGTAAATAATTAATCGGTATCAGAGTTAGGAATCGGAGTACAATCGAAATACAATTGTTAATAAATGCCTACAAAGGATGATTTGATACGCCGGCTTGTACAGTGATACAATCGGGCACACGACGTGGTGTTGTAGATAAGACATTGTGTTGCATTTTAATCCAATTTTGACAAGAGAGTATTATTTACAAGAAAAAAAATCACGTTTGATTTGATGAAAAATGCTTAAAATATTATGTAAACGAATATTTTTTTAGTTTATCAAATATTTTTGTAAATTGCATATATTTTTTCTTCCTTCTCTTTTTTATTAAAATACTAGCTGTTCCTGCGAATTTCGTTTCACCCGTTCAGTTTATATGGGATAAGTTAAACTGTTATTTTTCCTAGTTCCCTCTCAATCAATTGGTATAAAAGGTAGCCTATGTCCTTTTTCTGGCTACCTCCTCATTAATTTTCAGCCAAATCGGTTCAGCCGTTTTTCAGTTTTAAATAGTATAACTAATACGAACTTCGTTGCACCCGTTCAGTTTGGAAAGGAAAAAATAAAATGTTGCTTTTCCTAGTTTTCTCAAACTCGAACGGGATAAAAGTATCACATATCCGTCTTCTAGTTCTAAGATTATAATAGAATATCACTTAAGCTCGGTTCCTATCAACGAACCCTAATCCGGTAGTATAACTATTGGTAGTTGGCATAGAAGTGACAAAGCTTTGCTTATAAATACACGAAATGTTTCGAGTTGGTAGTCGATAATGAACGACCGTAGTTAGAATTTTTCTATTCATACAAAAAACTACCATTCGTAAACAAAACGATCCATTTTTTGAATTTAGGAACATAGCGTAAGAGCTAACGTCAGAAACTATAAAACTTATGAAATTTGTTACCTCAGCAGACATTTACTGTGTCTATGGGCCAAATTGTCTCTTTCATTATCATCATCAGGAGAGCCGTTTGCTTGTTAGCTGACCTCTCACGTCATAGCTTCGTTATCCTATGAAATACTAATTATTCTCAGTGTTTTCTCATTCTATCTTAACTGTTTAGTTTATAGGTCTGCAATAGACCAATTGTGCAATGTTTCACTCCTTTTAATGCGTCAATCACATGCCATTTATTTTCTTCTTTCGTCAGTGTTTTTATAATTTTTTTCTCAATAAAATTTTCTCTACGTGTATATCTTAGCGTTGCAGCTCGAAGACGACATCTACTTCGTTAAGATTTAAGAAGAGGCATGTCCACATTAGCCTAGCTAAGGGTATGGTCTTAGACACGTGGGCGTCACGATTATGGAGCAGCCTCACTAAATAATAACATTTGCGGCTAACTAACTACCGTTTAACGCATTCGGCATTATTCCATTCATCTGATAACAATGCGGTACTCGTGGCAGATATTATAAATCTGGGCAGAAATATACTTACTATTACTTACTTTAGCTTAGTTATTTACTTGAAGAAACTGAAGTGATATTTGTAGAAATTTTATATGGAATCCGACGAGACGTATAAAACGCTTTGTCTTTATGTACCTAGGCTTGAAAATTTGTAATAATTAATATGTAGCCTACTATTGGTCATCGATTGTAAATTTTAAACTTTTTAGTAGGGAAGCCCAAAAGGGGATTTTCGTAGTAACTCAGACGCATAAGATCAAGATATGGGAGACACCCTGTACCATTGTTAAACACATCCATTACGTATCAAATCTTTAGATAGAGGCGCGCATGTAGGGTTGTCTAATTTTTTTGGAATAAATATATACTCAAACTGACACGAGTTTAAATTACGACGGGCTTATTGCATGCCGATGAGTCAATTTTTTAATTTTCTGATGATTTTAACAAGACGTATAAGTTCAGGAACGTTTAAAAACCAAGTCATATGTGTTAATTGTCGATTACAGTAATCTGTCTGATTGACATATTTCAGACATCGGAGACACATTAGGCATATATCTTATTAATATCTGATGAGTTCGGCTATGGTCAAGTGACTGAAATTGCTATTTTAGCTTCTAGACACTTAACGCACCGCTAAAAAGGAAAACCTCACATGACCTTTTTTACTCTCCACTATTTACTCGACAAAGTGCAATGGGTCCCCATTACGCTGGAGTTACTTCACATTTAGCATCGTGGGCTCCCCTTCTATTTCAGAATAAATGGACTAAGAACTGTCAAGTAATATTTTTACGTTGAATCCTCCTAACACGGGTTAACATATTTAGCAGACATTTGATCATAAACGTTTTAAACTTTTAGTGTTATTTAACGCCACGTTAAATATTTAGTTATTTATTTTGTGTCTGAACAAACCCGCTCCTAGAATAAGAAATCATTACATAGTATGAATCGCCTTTGTGGTCTAGCGGTTTGTCTTCGGACTTGACTTCTTGAGGCTCTGGGTTCGATCGCCTTTTCGGGTCTTTCTGTCTTTTCTCTTTTCAGGAAAAAACTGCTGTATTGATTGTAAGCAAATTTTGTGGTATCATTTTGTGCTTATATTCCGGTTTGATATTTAGTATCATATACTACTGGAAAATAACGAAATGTTATTTGAACATGAGTACGAACTCACTGGCAACAATTAGTTAATGATAATGGGTTAGCTGGTAACATAAAATATACCCAGATATTAACAGCATGTCCAATATTTCAAGGAAAACAGGGACACGATTCTCCGGATGGTAATAGATACCGATGGTAAGAAATAGATCCGTCGCTATTTCGTAGCAAGGGTGTCAGGCCTCATTTGCAAGTCTAGTGGTCTACCCTACCAATTAAATATTGTATAACTCAGTAACACTCTCATTATGGTCTATAAACATAGTCTATAGACTAGATAATAAATAAATAAATATATCTGGACAAGTTACACCAATTGAATCTAACCCCAAAGTAAGCAAATTATATGCTTGTGTTATGGGTGTTAGTCAAAGATTCTAACACAAAGAAATACTTAAATAGATACCAGGATAAATTTAATAAACACCCAGACCCGGACATACAGACATCTAAATGTTCATCACACAAATGTCTGCCCCCGTCGGGAATCGAACCCGAGCCACGTGGTTGGTCGGCGTAGTTAGGCGTGTACGCTAGCCACTCGACCAACGAGACGGACAAAATAATAATAATAGTATAATTCCTAATTGTGCACCAAATATAAAGAAATGTATTATACCAATATTTGAAAGCTGAAGAGTTTGTTTGTTTGAAATCGGTGGGCAGTCATGAGGGGTCTATACATATAGGTAAGTATATAAAAATGGACCAGTTTTGGTAGTTTTTTGATATGTTGGTTATTGTCAAGAAAGGTTCATATGAAGCGAAAAACCGGAAAAAATTCAGGGAAAATCGGGAAAACAATACTTAATTTTTCTATTGAAACTATCAGTAGCTGTTAATGGCAAGCGATACTAGATTCGCCGGGTCGAGTAGCGTAGAAGAAAAAGCTTGAAATAACTTTTTTAGAACCCTAGTTTCACATCTACTGCGAATAGAACTGGTATTATAGAGAAAAAATAAATTAATCGCTAGGACTTCGGTTTAAGTCCTTTAATTAGAAGATAAATATTTTATTCGCCTCTGTGGCCTAGCGGTCCGGGTGTTGGACTTGACTGCATGAGGTCCCGGGTTCGAATCCCGGGTCGGGCAACAAAAAGGAATTTTCTAATAAAACAAAATATTGTTCGGGATTGGAAATGTGCCCGGTTGGCGATAGGCTTGCCACCTATCACATTGTGGGACTTAGTGTCTTCGGCTAGTCGTGGGTGCCCTGGTTGTGCATCTGCCTACCTCTTCGGGGATATGGGCGTGAAAATACTTTTTTAAATATTTTATACTGAGTTGTGAAAACTTCAACGCTCACTAAAGGGATAATCTTATCTATAAAATTTTCGTGTTAACATTTTAATACTTTAAATGCATATTTAGTAGGTCTGATAATAGGCTACTATCTATTTTTCATATGCCTAAGTGAAAAGGGTGACTCATCTCAATTTTTTTTACAATAATATAAATAGCAGAACTCCGTCTGCTTAGTCAGCTAGTTTAAAAATATACATTCCCTATGTTTTTCCATGCTTCTTTGCAGAAGAGACCATCTGCCTTCCTTGCCAGGCAGCTCGTAAAAAGCGAGCATAGGCTTACCGTTACTAACACGGTGACATCCTACTAGGTATGTCGCTGGACATTAACAGCTCCTAGCAGTTTGTATGAGAAAAACAAAGTATTGTTTTTCCCACTTTCCTCACAATCGTCCCAGTTTTTCTCCTAACAATAAAAAATATAACAAAAAAGGATTAGCAAAATGGGTTCACCCGTTCAGGCGTTGTATCTTTTTGCAGTGAACAACAACACGGTCCTTCTAATCATTAGAGACAATCGTGGTTTGTAAACACTATTATTTTATAGGTGAGTAACTCTTTTAGTAATGTTAGTTGCTAGAACTAACATTACTAAAAAAGAATTACCGAAATTGGTACCTCCGTTCAGGCATGTGGGGTGGCCACGGGAAATAGGAATTAATTCTTACATTTAAGAATATGATGATAGGAGTTTATGCGCCATCGAGAGAAAAGATGGTCGAAGTTTTTTCATAATTATTGAATTTCGTGTTTATATTGAGTGAAATTAGTCAATTTTGGTGACATTTGATACAATTTAGTTCAGTAAAAGTACAAATATATTATACAAATGAAATAATCATGAACACATTAGCGTATCGTGTATTTCCTTATTACCGCCAAAACTCACTGTATGAGCTTGAGTGATGAGGCCACCGCTTTACCCAAGTCATGTCAGGGCATGACTTAGGAAGACTTATGACTAATTATAATAGAATCCCGATTTTGGAGAATTTGATGCAAATTTCTACTTGACTAATGGCAAAAACCTAACATGAATGCGAAAACCTAAAGGAAGAAGAAAGAAAGAAGAATGTGATAATATACGTTCATAATGTATAACGATGATGATATTCACTAAAAACACATAAATATCACAAGGGCGGTAGATGCGATATCACCAATAATATGAATCTAGGTGAGATGACATCAGTGATCGGTTTTCCAAAAGGTTTTGCAGTATAAACACTTATATACAGGATGTTTTCAAATACATTTAAAGAATATATTTAAATTTCGAAAGTACTCTATCATTCCATACGTAAAAAAACTTTTTTGTAAAAAGGAACGGGGCTTTAAATTTTGACATAATATAAATACGTTATACGAATACGTATAGAAAAACTATATACTTCTTTTGTTTTTAATGTGTGGTTGTATTTTTTTTAACCGATAAGTGATATTTGGAATAATTAATATTAATAAAAATACATTTATTGTTTATTTAAATAAAGAAAATAGTGGCCAAGATCACGTCTCTCTTGATGGCAAAAGACAACCGTAGACTATAGATACCATAGATCTTACAGGTGCGTCACTGTCTTGTGTTTGGAATCTTAAGCATATTTTGCAAGTTTACCGGTTACCTTTCCCTCCGGAACGCGTCCCGATAGCATCGTTATTACAGCAAGAATAGGTAAGTCGTTGGATCCCTATCCGGGCAAGTTGTGGCCGACAAATGCAGAAAACCACAATTTTCATTCAGATCAGCTGAACTACATGGTGGCCACTTAATATTTATTTGTATGCAAAAAGCAAGAATGTAAGTATATACGATGCATGAAGCAACCTTAAACGATATTTTATTAAATACACCGAGTAAATTTGTGAAATATGTGTGAATTTGTAAAAATATAACATCTACAACATACAGGTACATATACCAATACCAACACCATAAAGGTGAAGAATTTTATTGTTTGCATGCTTGAATCTGAGGAACTACTGGTCCTATTTGAAAAATTATTGAAGTGTTAGAAATCCCATTTATTAAATAAGACTGTAGGTTAAGGCTAAGGTGTTAGGTACCTAATTGTTGTTATTTAGTTTTTATAAAATTCGAAAAAGTTTTAGTATGTTGATCATTTTTAATGAAAAAGTTTTTTTTTTTTCGAAATGTTGCTAGCCTCATGGTTTTTACAACTTCACCGGCTTTACAAAAAAGTATTTTTGTTTATCCCAATTGTAACCAATAAAGGTACATACTAGTAGGTAAGTATACCTACGTATATGAGGTAAATTTTAAATACCGCAAGTTAGAACATCCTGTATATGATATTAACGGTATACAATGCGTGGTGGCCGCATACGGAGTTGGCCATTTTTGGACCAACAGTTGTTCCATCGACTTTCCATAGGTGACGTCATGATTGCCTCAGCTGTTTTGAAGAATGTTAAACTACACTCACGTCATTTAAATTATATTATTGGTATGAACGTGTGCTTATTTTATTACTAGCTGCCCGGCGAACTTCCCACCCTGTCTTGTGTATTCCTTAATTTTTCTAAAGTTTCAAAAAACATCTGCTATTCGGTTAACATTCTTCTAAGGCGATTTGAAAAACCATAAAGTATCTTCACGCCCATATCCCGAAACTAGTAGGACGCGGCACAACCAGGGCACCTAGGACTAGCCGAAGATACTAAGTTCTACAATGTGATTTGTGGCAAGTCTATCGCTAACGGGCACATATTCAATCCCGGGCAAATGTTATTTTTATAAGGAAATTGAAAATATACATTTTCAAAATTTTTTTGTCGCCCGACCCGGGGATCGAACCTGGGACCTCAAGAAGTCATGTCTGACTTCGGACCGCTAGACCGTTATATTGGTACGGTTCCTCGGTGTGGTACCTAGTATTTTACATCAACTTGTCTGGGTAAGCGAGCTTTACCTATTTCTGACACCATAATGTCAATGTACTCTTATGATCTGAAGGGTAAGGTAGCCGGATTGTCGATGGTGTCTACAGGCCACGGTTTTCTCTAGCAAAAGATCCGTGTGCTTGTTGCCTTGCCATGAAAGAATAGAATAGAAAATGATTTTATTCACATTCACCTTACAAGAGGCACCTGTGACGAGTCTATATAATACTAAAACTACCACCGGATCGGAACGCGGCCACTCACTGAGAAGATCCGGCAAGAAACTCAGGGGGCTTGTCCTTTTTTCCTTATTCTATTCAAATTTGTTAGTATTACATCGCACATTATTACTAGTAAGAGATTTAGTAATATACTAGCTTCCGCCGGCGACTCCGTCGGCGCGGATGTCAGTCTTCGCGTGATACAACTGAAAAATTAAGATTACGTTTTTTCTACGTATTTTTCCAGGATAAAAAGTATCCCACTTTATGCCCAGGATAATAAGGTATAATTGTACCAAGTTTCATTGAAATCGAACCGTTAGTTTTCACGTGATACCTGAACATACAGACAGACAGACAAAATCACATATTTGGGTTTGGTATAGAGTCAGTAACACCCCCTGCTATTTATTTTTTCAATATTTTCAATGTACAGAATTGACCCTTCTACAGATTTATTATAAGTATGTATAGATTTAGAAGTAATAAGAGAGAGAAAAATGACAACTGTCAAAACTTAAGCGTTTCTCAAACTAATAATTACCATTAATAGCGATTTACAAACGATTAATGAAATTGACACTTTGCAGCGAATGATAATGAATGAACCTTGACGGGTAGATCTTATATTTCAGATTAAATTATATCATTCACGTGTTCATTGAGGATGGATATGAATCGATCCCAGTCCATTTTGATCCCCACAAAGAAGTTTGTTAAAAGTTTGACATGTGTGTATCTGTCTGTGACTTCATAGCTCGAAAACGCATAAACTATGGACATGGATTTCGATGCGGTATTTTTTTTAATTTTATTTGAAAACCAAGGAGATTGAAATGGTTTTTGTCGGATGTAATTTTTTTATTTTAGTATTTTAATTCGATAGTTGAAAGTTTTAACAATACTTCCCCGTATTCATCCGGGTTCCTTTGTAGAAAAGACCGTTTGCCTTCCTGCCAGGCAGCTCGTAAAAGGCGAGCATAGGCTTACCGTCACTAACATCGTGACATCTCACTAGATGGTAGAGTTTGCACCGATTCGCCCGGATTATTTATCTGCCTTATCTATTCCTGCCACTATAACATCAGTGCTTGCCGTTGATGTGTTTCGGTTCGGAGGGTAAGGTAGCCGGTAAACTTACTGTTCGTGACCTAACATCTAGGCCTCACGTTGGCAACGCATCATTACCACCTTAGGTGACTTTAGGTGGCGTGAATTTCTTACTAGGAAATCCGTCTGCTTGTTAGCTTTCCGATATCGTAAAAAAATATAAGAAATCAAATAAACGGAAACACACTGTCTTTTCCAAGCTGAGAAAGCCATATGCTTAAGTTTGTCTTAAAGATAAAAAGGATTTGATGTAATGCACATAAAAGTGCGTGGCTTTATCTGGGTTCGACAAAGTTGGGAGAATAAACAAAAAGGATTCTGAGCAAACTAAACTGAAGCTCACTTAGATTGACCATATCTACGAATAAAATGAGAAACTAGAATTTGGGCGGATACTTTAAGTTCGAATGTGTGTTTGTTTGTCCCTTTATCGTGTCGTAACGCATCATTGCAGCAACATTATGGAATAATGAAATGAAACGAATTGAAATACATCTTTTTGTCGTCAGGGAGAGACGAAAAGGTTCAGGTTTAAATAAATAAATAATAAATAGATAAATATCCCTGGACAAGTCATACAAATTGAACTAAACCTCAAAGTAAGCAAAATATATGCTTGTGTTATGGATGTTAGTCAACGATTGTAATACATAGAAATACTTAAATAACTACCAGAATAAATTTAATAAACACCCCGACCCGGAAATGCAGACATCTAAATGTTTCATCACACAAATACCTGCCCCCGTCGGGAATCGAACCCGAGCCTCGCGGTTGGTCGATGTAGTTAGGCTTGTACGCTAGCCACTCAACCAATGCTTTCGTTATTTTGCTATTTTTGGTAAAAATGCTAGCGGACACACCCAACTCCACCCTCTAATCACGAGGCTACGGCTCGATTCCCGTCGGGAGCAGGTTCTGTCTGCGTTCTGTGTCTGGGTGTTTTATAAATTTATTTTGTGTGGTTCGTAAATTTATTTTGGTGGGTTAGATTTAATTTGTGTAAATTGTCCAGAGAAGTTTATTCATTTATTTATTATTTATAAATGCGAATATTTTCACATTGCAACACGAGGCATATTTTTTATAATTAAGATTTAAGAGACTGGAAAGTGACAAAGGCCACTTTATATTCCGACAACTAAACGTTCCCGCTAGAGATCTTAACTACTTTAATAAGCGGGTGTAGCTGCAGGCAACATCTAGTAATCTATTTTAAAACTTATACAAATCAGATAGACAAACAGACATACAAAGTGGCTGAAACGCTTTTTGCGTAACAGGAAAAATATAATTTCCTGTACTTGATTAACAAACAATTAATCACATCAACACCTTAGACCGAATGATAATGAATGAAGCTTGACGTATAGATCTTATCAGCTCAGATCGAATGATATCACTCACACGTTTAGTATCGGTGGTTATAATGAATTGATTAATCTTTTTATGTCGTGGTGTAAGATGAATCTTATGTCTTTTAAAAATGAAGCCATTTACTGTTATATACGGCTACACCTAAGTCTAAGTTAGGATTAAGGACTATCGTAGTCGTAGGATTTCAGTATACTTATAGCCAATTATCGCCTCTGTGGTCTAGCGGTCCGGGTGTTGGACTTGACTGCATGAGGTCCCGGGTTCGAATACCGGGTCGGCCAACAAAAAGAAAATTGAATTTTTCCAATTTTCTAATTTAAAAAAATGTTAGTCGGGATTGGAAACGTGCCCGGTTGGCGATAGGCTTGCCACCTATCACATTATGGGACTTAGTATCTTCGGCTAGTCGTGGGTGCCCGGTTGTGCCTCTGCCTACTTCTTCGGGGATATGGGCGTGAAGATACTTTTTTTTTTTATGTCGTGGTGTAAGATGAGTCTTATGTCTTTTAAAAATGAAGTCATTTACTGTTAGGTATATACGGCTACACCTAAGTCTAAGTTAGGATTAAGGACTATCGTAGTCGTAGGATTTTAGTATACTTATAGCCAATTATCGCCTCTGTGGTCTAGCGGTCCGGGTGTTGGACTTGACTGCATGAGGTCCCGGGTTCGAATACCGGGTCGGCCAACAAAAAGAAAATTGAATTTTTCCAATTTTCTAATTTAAAAAAAATGTTAGTCGGGATTGGAAATGTGCCCGGTTGGCGATAGGCTTGCCACATATCACATTGTGGGACTTAGTGTCTTCGGCTAGTCGTGGTTGCGCTGGTTGTGCCTCTGCCTCCCTCTTCGGGTATATGGGCGTGAAGACACTTTTTATAGCCAATTTCAGTAACCAATCTAAGGTATCAACGAATTCAGTCTATAGTCGGATCGCCTCTTTGCTTTAGCGGTCCACGTTTTTAATCAGTTTTGAAACAAAATCAAAACTAATCTGACAGCACTTAAAGTTTTTTTGCTTTCTTTTACTTTCGTTAAAAAAAGATAGCGATAACTTAAAACTAGTTTAATAAGACTGAGTAAAGTTACCCAAAGAATTTATTGATTTGCTATTTTTTCTCTTTCTTAGTTCAGTTTCTCTATGTAAAATATACCATCAGACTCCTCTCCATAATGACTGTCACCGGAACGGTCTATAGGGAATGGTAGCCGGTAGACTTGATTAAAAAGGCCTAAAACTCCGGCCACAGGACAGCGATGCGCCTATAACATCTGTGGTATCTAAACGCCACAGCTATCTCTTACCATTAGGAAGAGGGTTCGCTGTCTTTTGCCATAAAAAATCGAGTCATAAACTATTTTGCTTTGTATGGGAAGCACATATTGCTTAAAATAACTCTCACAAACAGGTAACCAAATGATTTCTACTGTTATTGTCCTGATATTTATCACATTCTGCTATGTACAAGTGGATGTAATTGGGTATTGAATGGATATATTGTCGCACCGCGGCGATGCCTGAATGGCCGACAACCTTTATCCAGTCTTAACTTAAACGCAGTTTATGAGATGAATTTGAATACAATTCTATGTATAGCTTGACAGTGTTGAGCTCATAAAATCTAATACCGCAGTGGCTACTCTTTCATTTCTTTTTATTATAATATAAGAAAAAAAATACATTCCACGTCGAGATTAGGTAATTCTTTTTTCGAAATATAAATTTCAAAAATAAAGATAATTCTTTTTTCTAAATCTATTTTATTTTTTAAATTTCGAAAATAAAGTTTATTCTTATTTTGAAATTTAAATTTTGAAAAAAGAATTATCAAATTTCTAACTACCGAAATTTCAGCATGAAGATTCATGATGATGATATTGACGACTAATGATTTCGAAATGATCTTCTATTTTTTTTTCGGATAGAGATCCAGCGCCTTTACTGCTGCAGCCATAATGACTGTCATGTTCTGGTCTAAACGATAGGGTAGACTTGAACAATAAGCTTAACATTTTGGTCACAGGACAGCGTGTAACGTCCTGTAATGTGTAACGGTAAACTACGGCTGTCGATCACGGTTCGCTGACTATAAAGAAATAAAATACAATCACGCTGCTCTCCTGATGGTAAGAGACAGCGGTCGTGTTTATATACTACTTCTCTTGGTGCGTTACTATCTCATGGTTTTACGCCACCTGTAAAAGTAAACTGGCTACCATACCCACTATAGAATATGCTACAGCAATAGGAAGATGACAGTGGTACCTACATGTATCTCCAAAATACTCTACTTATATCCTCTTTTTTATTTGCAAAAAAAGCTGTGAAAACGATGACTTTATGCGAATCAGCATTCTCTACATTTTTGTGTGTCTGTGGGAAGAAATAAAGTATTGTTTTTCCCATTTCCCTGCATTTTCCCGGTTTTTATCTTTATAAGAACCTTCTTCTGACAATAACTAATAAGTACAACAAAAAAAAATTTGCCGAATCGGTTCGCAAGTTATACGCTTAACAACACATTTAGCAATTAATTTTTGAATTATAGATAACCGAAGTTTAATTGTTTTTAAAATAGAAAAAAATTGTAATTTTTTTTCAATGTAATCTCCTTTGCATTGTTTCCACTTGTTTTAAGTTCCAAAAAATCAGTGTCGCCTGGCCGGGGACAGTAAATCATGACCACAGCCGCCATACAAATGTCTGGGGAACATGTGTATACTGAATTCCTATTATACTGGCCGGAATGCGCGTCTGATTTTGAATGCCTGCTTATTATGCACCCATTTACACCCGATGCTGTTACACAGATCTTAGCTACTAGATGAGACCCTCTGATGTTATATCTATAGTCTCATAAGTTCTCCCTTACTTACTTACCGCCTCAGTGGTCTAGCGATCCAGATGTTGGACGACTGCACGAGGTCCCGGGTTCGTTTCCGGGTCGGGCAACAAAAAGAAAATTTAGTTTTTCCAGTTTTCTAATAAAAAAAACGTTGCTCGGGACTGGATATGTGCCCGGTTGGCGATAGGCTTGCCACCTATCACATTGTGGGACTTAGTGTCTTCGACTAGTCGTGGGTGCCTTGGTTGTACCTCTGATATGGAGATATGGGCGTGAAGATACTTTTTTTACTTTTTTTTATAATAAAGTAAAATATATAGAGGCACAACCATGACACCCACCACTAGTTGAAGACACTAAGTCCCACAATGTGATAGGTAGCACTAGCAAGCCTACCGCCAACCAGGCCCATATCCAGTAGTAGGTACCCTGGTTGTGCTTCTGCCTACATTTTTGGGGATATGGGCGTGAAGATAATTTAAGAGAAAATAAACAGATACACAATATGATAATATTGTGGGACTTGTGTAAAGTTGCACACATAATATTTTAAGATCCAGTGGGTGATTATGTATCTCAGTTGCCAACTAAAACTGCAAAAGTGTACATCAAATGACGTCATTTGTGTTTGCTATCTCTACTGTATTTCTGTTGGTCACTAGAGATAGCAAATATAAAACACGTGATTTGACAGCAATTTATGTACACTTTTCCATTATGAATGGGCGACTGTGTTACATATCAGCCCCCTGGTCATGGAGATACAATAACATTTTCATATAATCGTCAGACAGGGTTGAACGCTTTAGCTATTCCTGCCAGTGTAATGGCAAAGTGATATTTCGGTTCGGAGGGTAAGAAACTAGCACCCGTAAGATGCGTGGTGTCTATGCGATGAATGCCTCTAATCATCAGGTGAGCCATCATCTTCAATGATTTACTAAAAAAAGTCTTAGCATCAGACGTACATACAATTTATGGGCGCTGGGGGTACTATGGTCGCCTAATTTTTACTTGACGAGTTTTAAGGAAAAAGTAATAGCATCTACCACCACTTTAATTAGTTTCAGCTAGTGGTGATAGAGTGTTGTATAAAAAAATATCTTCAAACCCGTATCACCGTTAAACCGACCTGGAACCACAATGTCATAGGGCAAACATACTATATTTACATGTTATTATAACAAAGTTATTTTTGTTCAGTTACTATTCGACCGGCAAACTTTCACAGCTCTTTACGGTTTGTATCGATTACAGCATTGTTTTTCCCATTTCCCCGCAATTTTCTTAGTTTTAAATTTCACAATAACCTTCTCCTGGCAATTACTAAAACAATAAAAATGAACAAGCAAAATGAGTGCATCCGTTCAGACTTGATGCTGTAACCACGCGAAATAAACAATAAATATTTTTTTTTTATTTCGGACAACAAAGATCCATATCATTATCCATATAATTAATTACAATTATATATGTTTAAAATAATTATTTAGTTTTTAACATCATATTCCAAATAGTAATAAATCACAAATTTAAAATTGTTAATAAAAATAATAAATAAATAGGGATTCATTTTTATATTTATAGGAAAACGTGTTTTTATTTTGAGCTGCCCAATCCGGGACCCAACCCAAGAGCTCATATAATCAAAAGCAAACACCGAACCACGATACCACAGAGATATTATCATGAAAAAATTAGGTAATCCCAAAAGTAACAAATTTTTTCGTCGGCATCGAAATGTAATGATGCCACAGACGGAAACACACACACACACGCCGAACCAAACACAATCATACACACACATACACAAACACACGTCAAACCTATATTAAAGACCCCTAGTTTTCTGTTACGAATTAACAAAATTCAAAATGGCCGATTCCAATTCTCTACATCAATGTACAAAGATACGAAAACAGTAGCCTTTAGGCGTACGATACGCATCTCCTGGTCTCGGTAACAAGCCCCTTGTTCCTGTCAATCCCACTAATGTACCCTTGGTATTGACCACTACCTATATACAAATAGTCCTCAGTACCCGTGTCTGCGTGGGTGACGGGGTAGATTAGATCACTGTTTTTATTGTATCATACAGGAGTGTGGGTAGCGATACTTCGTAGATTATCATGATTGCTTGGCGACACTTGTTGGCCTTATAATGGTCATATTAAATGAAACTAGATGTCGCCAGCAGCTATGTCCGCGTATTTAGCTCTACCGATATCCGTTTAGATATTTGTTTATGTGAGATTTCAGGAAATAAACACACAGCTCTCATTATGGTAAGAGATAATCGTGGCTTATAGACACCTTAGATGTTACGGGTGCGTCCCTATGCTGTGGCCGAGATGTTAGGCCTATTGTACAAGTCTAGGGTACCCTAGTTGCCGGACCGAAACATGACAGAGTCATTATAATAGCAGGAATAGGTAAGGCGATGTACCCATACTCGGATAAATCTGTACAGACTCTACTACCAGTGAATATAGGACAAAAAGGAGCCTATGTCTTTTTTCAGCTTCTTATCTATGTCCACAGATAAATATTATTCCGTAACATAGCTTCGTTGCGACTTAATAGAAGATCAAACATAAAATATACTTTTTTAGTTTTTGGCGTTAACGTATGCTATGTGACAAGTTTCAGTTTGCATCGAGTTAGCCGTATTAAAAAAATGAGGCAAAATATTCTAAATTAGTTACAAGTCGTCTTAAAAAGTCATATCACGCTCTTGACTAATGCGGTGGCCTGTATACCCAAGCTCATTTAGCGAGATTTGGCGGCAATGAGCAAATACATGATACGCTTATAACTAATGGACCAATTTCGTTTTTAACCGAGTTCAAAAAAACGAGAAGGTAAGATTCTCCTTGTTTTTTTCAGCCGATATTTTTTTGTACACCGATTTCTCCGTGGTTTTTGAACCGATTTACCTAATATTTTTTTTGTTTGATGCGGAATAGTTTCGAATTTGTCCCATAAAAAAATAATTCAGGTAGACCCCTTAGTTTTTATATTATGAGCATTTTTACGTATTTTCACTTATTTCGATGTTAATTTTTATAAAATTTAATCGTTTAAAAAAATAATAGTTAATTAAAACCGACCTCAAAACTAAAAATTAAAAGATAATTAAGATTTAAAATTAATTACATACTAGATACCTATTAGTTATAGGTGCTATTTACTAATAGGTTTTCAGTTGGTGCCAATCCAATTTAATTCTTACTTATAATATAATTATTAGTTTAGGCTTAGGACTGACTTCATACTTTAAACCTGTTAGTAAATAGCACATATAAATATTAGGTAGCATATAATTAATATCAAATCCTTATTATTTTTTAATTTTTACTTTTGAAGTCGGATTAAATTAACGTAGTTATTTTACAATTTATTACAAAATTAGTAATATTTTTTTAACATACATATTTCTAAAATAAAAATTATTGTTGTTTTATTCAAACTATTGATAATATTTGATTTTAAAGTTTCCAAACGGGTTGGTGTGTCTTGTTTATTATGTTTTCAAAACGATAAGTTTTGCTACCAGGTCATTATCGTGTTTCGGATCAGAAAGTAAGCTGGTAAGCTTATCCATTTAACATCCTAAGCTCATGTTGACAGCATTATACATTTAAATGTGTATTATGATAATTTTGAATCATCTCTGTGGTCTAGTGGTCCAGTGTTGGAGTTGACTACATGAAGTCTCAGGTTCAATTCGCGGGTCACGCAACTCTAAATTGATTTTTTAAATGTTCTAATATAAACATGTTATCCGGAATTGGACAAATGCGCGGTCTGGGTATCACATTATGGGACTAACGTACCTTTGGCTAATCGTGGATGCCCTGGTTGTAACGCTCTGCCTTAGGCTCCTGAAAATAACTTTTCAGGACAGATTTGTATCTGTAAGTATTTCATGTATATCGCATCATCAGAAATTTGTCTGTTAGTTTATCTTTTATCTAATAAAAAGTCTACTCGAGCAAAGTCGCTTGACACAGCTAGTATTCATGATTGCGAGCGAGATGCGTCAAGATGTGACAGTGTGTCCATTGTAAGAGGTTTGATTCTCGCGCGAGACGGGTGTTGACACGACTCCTGCATGGCTAGGATGCATACCTAGAGACAATAAGAATCAGGAAAAATCTTTATTTACTTTGAGCATACACAAATGTTACTTGTGCGCGTTGACATTTTTATAAACTACCACCAGATTGGAGACGCAGCCACATACTAAGAAGATCCGGCTAAATAAACTCAGCGGGCTTGTCTTTTTAAAATTTATTATGTTATTTACTTACAAAATATTATAAGATACAAAACACAAACATAAAACTTTTATTAAAATAATTACAAATCAACATACAAATTGCAGTTACACACTGTAATATTAAAGGATCTGTGTACCAATATAATGTTATGTAGAGGAAATGACGACAACAAGAAGTAAATCGATATATATGATTGGCGCGTAACCAACCATAACAGACACTTAAGGGGCCATATACGCTAAAATACGTCAGCAGTTTACTGTTTTTTTCACTCAAAGCAATCATGGATCTTGCTGGCAAAAATACACAAGATTAACATGAATATGCTTTACTAGACTAGTGTTTCCAAAACACGATTCATTTCACTTTGCTCGATAGAAAAAAATCAAAAAGTTAACCCTTTTTTGAAAGCAAAACCCAAATGTCTACTTCAATTATGAAAATATCGACACCAGAGTTAACATTAACATAGATAAGTACTATACCTAAAAGATAAGTGTTTCAGTTTTTATACTTTTTTCATTACTTTTATAGTGCCAAAAATAGTGATTTGTCGCTTAAGACGTTTACTTTAGAGCGCCATTGTTCATAGTAATCATGGAACGGGGGAGCGCGGTGATTGGCTCTTCTGGCTGACTGAGTATGGGGCCTTAAGTGCTCTTACACACGAGCAGCATGTCACCACCGACATAGTCTGCAGTCGTCGACACACGTTGGCGGCAGTCGTCGACGCGTCGGCGCAGACGATAATGCAATATACGAGTACAGTAGTTCTAGTAGTAGAATACAGTAGGTTCTGTTTTTGAATTAAATACCTACAGCCGAGCGGTGCATAAACAAACGATATGGCTGTGTATATTCAGTGTTGGATTTTTTAGATTCCCACTTTTAGACGTGTAAGCCCAAACTCATACTCTTACTTTTTTATTGTCATAAGAAAGCGAATAAGCATAGGGCTTTCTTAATGATAAGAGACAACTGTAGACGTCGTTAGTATTTAACAAGAGCACCAGAGTAGTATTAGCGGATAATAATACTGTCATTATGGCAGCAAGAATAGACCGGCGATTGGTCCCTGCTGCACAATACTCTTCCACTGGGGACCTTGTTGGGATGAGATAGATGACTTGACAAAGTCGTCGCTTACGAGATGTCTGGTAGAAAGGCGGATGGTTCATACAAAGAGGGCCCGACCCAACAGGGGAAAGAATCTACTAATACTTCAACATTTCTCACGATATTTTCACGAATGACTTGCGATATTATCAATGTTGAACTCCTGTTGGTCCGGGCTCCTTTGCAGAATAGACCATCTGCCTTTCTTGCCAGGCAGCTCGTAAAAGGCGAGCATAGGCTTATCATCACTAACACCGTGACATCTGACTAGGTGGTAGAGTTTAGCAGCGACTCGCCCGGATCGGTACCACCACCTAACCTATTCCTGCCGCCATAACGTCATGACGTGTTCCGGTTCGGAGGGTCAGGTAGCCGGTAAACTTAATTTTGCTCGAGGCCTAACATCCTGACCTCAGGTTGGCAGCGCACCATTACCATCTTTGGTGTTTCTAGGCGGCGTGAATTTCTTACCATCGGGAAATCCGTCTGCTTGTTTGCCTTACTATAACATAAAAAAAAAACAAAAAAATATTGAACGCCTCGTTGGTCAAGGACCTAGCGCACACGCCTAACTCTACCGACAGACCGCAAGGCACGAATTCGATTTCCGACGGGGGCTGTCATTTGTATAATGAACATTTAAATGTCTGCATTTCCGAATTTGCGTTTATCAAATTTGTTCTGGCATCAATTTAAGTATTTGTATGTATCAGTATCTGTAGAGTTAGATTTAATATGTGCAACTTGTTCAAGGATACTTACTCTCTTCTTTCTCTTACTCGGTAGCGGACTTGACTTCTTGAGGCCCTGGGTTCGTTTCCCGGGTCGAGCAGCAGAAGAAATTTGGAAAATTAGTGGGTGCCTTGGTTGTACCTCTGCCTGCCCCTTGAGGGATACAGGTGTGAAGATACCTTATCAAAATGTGTACTGTGGTAATAAAAATACGACTAATCTCGAGTGGAAAATTTTCCACTGCGCGCATCCTAGCCCAGCTGAATTTCAATGTCGGTGGTGGTGTCAATTACTTTATACTTGAGACATTGGTTTCAATCTCATTAAACTACTGAGTTT
Source organism: Calephelis nemesis (assembly GCA_002245505.1). Classification (NCBI taxonomy): domain Eukaryota; kingdom Metazoa; phylum Arthropoda; class Insecta; order Lepidoptera; family Riodinidae; genus Calephelis; species Calephelis nemesis. The sequence continues at coordinate 130,948 of NJDD01002062.1, forward strand.
TAAATTAACAAGTAGTCAGGTAAAACATCGTGAATAAATCTAAAAATACTTTTAAAGTAGCTAGCCGAAATCATTATACGTTAGCCTCTGTGGTCCAGCGGTCCAGGTGTTGGACTTCACTTCACGAGGTCCCGGGTTCGATTCCCGGGTCAAGCAGCAAAAGAAATGTAGTTTTTACAATTTTCTAATGTGCCCGGTTGGCGATAGGCTTGCCACCTGTCACATTGTGGGACCTAGTGCCTTCGGCTAGTCGTGGGTACCCTGGTTGTGCCTCTACCTACTTCTTCGGGGATATGGACGTGAAGATATTTTTATTCGGTTTTCGCAGTTTTAATGTGTTTATTGATGTATATATTTGTTTTGATTAAAAGAATTAAGCTTGAAACAGCTAGTATATAACTAATATATAACTAAGTACATAACAAATAAGCTACGTACAATTTTAGCAAAGTTTAAGGACATAGGCATAAATTATAAGCTTTGAAAAACCAATCAAATAAAACGCATTGCAATCTACCGAAAGCAAGTCGAGCACTGACCAATCAGAGTGCATTAATGTCGTAATTTCAAATGGTAATAATTAAATAACGAATCAGAAGCCATTTTTGGTTCGCGCTGTGAAATAAGAGCGCCGGTTGAAAGCAAACTGTGTATCTAAGTAATCTATCAATTAGTCGAGCTTTTAGCTTTGATTTGTACTAATAATAAATACAAAGTTCGAGTCTAACTTGTTTACGAAGGTTTCCGTAAAAAGGAAAGGAAATTTATTAAATGTAATTTTATAGAAATATTAGCTGTTATCTGCGGCTTTGTCCGCGTTTTCACAAGAACATGTTATGCAATAGGGATCAAAAGTAGCCTATATCGCAATCTACCTGTGTTCCAAATATCAGACAAATCAGTTCAGACATTCGAGTGTAAAAGAGTAACAAACATCCATACATTCATACAAACTTTCGCATTTATAACATTAAACCGGAATAACACGGGAAAAAAATAAAATATTTGCGCTGACTATTACGTATAGTATAGTGAATATTACTAATGTCATTTATAATACTACCTTTTAATAGGCAAACGCGATCTTATTGCTTTTGAGCAATCTTTGCAATTAATAGTAACAATTTATCAAAAACTTTCTTTGCCTGTGGTCTAGCGGTTCAGTTGTTGGATTTGACTGCCTGATGTCCCGGCTTCAAATTCCGGGTCGGGCTACAAAAAGAAAATTGGGTTTTCCAATTTTCTAATAAAAAAACGGTGCTCGGTATTGGATATGTACCCGGTTGGCAATAGGCTTGCCACCTATCACATTGTGGGACTTAGTGTCTTCGGCTAATCGTGGGTGCCTGGTTGTGCCTCTGCCTACCTCTTCGTGGATATGGGCGTGAAGATACTTTTCTTTTTTTTTGACACTTTATGAGTATAGGCATAAAAGAATCAAAATTCAACAAACTGAATATAATTTGTTACGCGAATCTAATACCATTAAGCATCAAAGCCGGGTTTGAGCAAAAAACCTTTATAAAACAAAAACCCTCCAATTTTAACTCCGTTTAACCTTTGTAACGTGAAATTCAGTTCATCGTGTTTGTAAAGTGATCGTTTATTTTTGTATCGTGGAAACCAGCGGCGCAGAGATTATCCGATCGTCAACCGTCCACGGGAAATCTTGTTACCTTCGTTTTAGAGATCCCTTGCTAAAGGATTAAATGTGTTTTAAATTTTGAGAATTTTTAAAGTAATAGTATCTTCACGCCCATATCCCCGTACGCAGAGACACAACCAGGGCACCCACGACTAGCCGAAGACACGAAGTCCCACAATGTGATAGGTGGCAAGCTTATCGTCAACCGGGCATATATCAATCCCAAACAACATTTTTTTAATTAGAAAATTGGGAAAACTAAGTTTTCTTTTTGGTAAACGACCCAGAAGTCGAACCCGAGACCTCATACAATCAAGTCCAACACCTGAACTGCTACACCACAGAGGCGACTCATAAGCACGAGTTTTAGATAAAGTCGATTCACCGCAAGCCTTTAGTAATATTTTTATCGACTTCGAACACGAAATACCTTTGGCAATGCAAAATTTAAAACAAAATCTTTTTCTGACATTTTTTGTCCATAATAAATTCGCAATACACAATAAATATTGTATACTTAAATACAAGGTACAGAGGGAGACCGTTAACACGCTGGGACGACGACATCAAAAGAACAGCCGGTCCTCAGTGGTTCCAAGTAGCGCAAGATAGAGACGGGTGGTCAGCTTTGGAGGAGGCCTTTACCTAAACCTTTATCTTGCAGATTAATTTCTTTAATTTTTTTTTTATTTAATAACGGAATATCTCAAGCAACAACATAAACTAATACTAACGTTATAAGATACTTATTACATTAAAATTACGATTACTAACACAAATAACAATCAAGTCTTTATAGATTTTTTCGTCTTGTGCAATACCTATATCTTTGTAAAATGTGTCAAACAATCTGCACGAAATAAATAGGCTTTTTTATTTTATTTTATTTATTTAAATACAAACTGTATTGCAACTTAAGCTCCACGCCAAAATGGAAAACAGCTATGCCAATCTAACCACTGCTAACTACAACAAAAAAACAAATTGAATTTGGAACCATAGACAAATAAACCATTTCCGATAATTTTATGATAGAATGTATAACAAATGAATCGGTATTTCCAATGGCCATCACATTACGTGTAAACAAATAGAATTATTTATATTTTTTTACTGAAATAATAATTGCTAAGAGAAAGTAGTTTTGAAAATAAAAATTCAATATAAATAGCACAGAAAAGAAAACGCCTGTGGCTCGGCAAGTAATGTAAAATATATAAATACAATATTAATGTTATGCAAATACGAGTTTTATGCAATTTCTGAGTTATTGCACATTGCTTGGCTTCACGCGGAAGTCGGCCCACACAATAGGCGGCAAGATGAAAGCACATTATACGCGTGACGTAGTACATTCTAATAGTGGCCCATTCGCCGTGACTATTGTTAAGGGATTTATTCGATAGGTCCGTACTCCTGGGATTTAGCATTTGATTAGGCTCTTTATGGGCATTGCATCAAAATGGTGTTAGGCAAGGCGTGGAGTGTGACTCTGTCTGTTTTGTATTTGTTTTTACACATTTAGTTTAAAAAAAAACATAGTCATTTGTACGTAATAAAATTGTAAGACAGTGCTCACTTTTTTTTAATTTATAATTACAATTTATAGCTGTAGAAATTACAATTTATTTATAACCTTTATTAAAAATTTAATAGTTGTTGCCCGCGGCATTGCCCGCAAAAACTACCCTATGTGTTAATTCAAGATATTCTCTATGTTTGCCAAATTTCATGAAAATCGGTTCAGCATTTTTGCATGAAGGGGTGTTTGTTACCATACAAATAAACATACAAATTATAATCTTGAAAGTAAAACTAGCTAATCAGGCGAACATCGTGCTTTCTTAATTTGGTGAGGCAGCAGTGTCACCTACCCACAGTGTAGGTAAGTGGGTTTAGTTTTATTCTAACGCTTCAGAAACCCAACAAACATACAAATATTCAACAATATAGGCCCTATTTAGGAAGAGTTAAGTGATTAAAACATGTGCAAAATATTTATGTTTTAAGCGATAAAATTATTTCATTCTATCAACAAATGCCGTGTTCTTAAATAACAACTCTTAGGGCCACTTACAGGTTCGTGGGTTAAATACAAGTATTTAACTCTGAGTTAGCTTCTAACCAAGATTACATCTCCTTTATATTTGACAGTTTTTTTATGATTTTATTTTGTGATATTCGAATTCAAACAAGCAAAAGGGTTTCCTGATGGTTAGAAATTCACGCCGCCTAGAATCATTAAGGGTGATAATGGTGCGTTGCCAACCTGAGACCGGGATGTTATCTAAGCCTCTAGAAAACGTAAGTTTTCCTCCGGCAAAGTAAAGTTTATTCTCCGGACCGGAACACGTCAACGGGAAGCGCTAACGTTAAGCTGGGCGAGAAACTCTACCACCTAGTCAGATATTACGGTGCTAGTGACGGTAAACCTATGCTTGCCTTTGACGAGCTACCTGGCAGGATGGCAGATGGTCTATTCAGCAAAGGAACCCTTACAAAAACGGGGGAACAGTCTCACTTATTATTAAATTTAACCCAGGAACCGCAACCTCAAACTAATTAAACAATATCACGACACTCATTCGTAGGCCTCTTCGAGCTTATGGTGGCTGACGAAAGACGTAGGAGCTTTTTATGGCAAAAGAAACTGAAAATGAAGGAAAGGCTCTCTGGATGTTAAAAAAACCGTAGCCTGAAAATAACGGAAATTTTAAATGTGTCGCCTATTCTGTGATCAGGGTATTAGACCTGATGTGCAAGACTTCCAGCTACACCATATTCAGGATTAGGACATGATGGCAGAAATCACTGTACAGGAAATGCTGAACATCACTCTGCCATTAGTGGGCTTATTGGCCTATCTGCCAGAGAGGGAGGCAGATGGTATATTCATGGCAGAAGATCTAGAAGACGTAGAAGCTAACGGCGCAAAGGAACTGGGAATAGCCCGGTTTTCTTGTGTTGGTTCGATTCTCATGTGTAGAATAAATTATTAGCCGCCCTATCTGGCAGCTCGTAAGAGTGGCAGATCGTATCAGTTTAAGAGATGATTACCAACAAGACCTCTGATGGTAGAATGCTGGGTTAGTAATTGTCCGGTTAGAGTTACACCGCCTCACCTATTTCTGCAATTATAATGACAGTTATTAGCACTGTTGTGTTCCGGAACGTGGGGCAGCTAGTGAGTTTGCACGTTTAATGCTAATACGCACTTATAACATCTATGTTATGATATCTATAGGCCAAATATGTCTCCTACTATTAGGAGGGTCGTGTACTTGTTCAATGTCCTATTCCATAAATAAACCCAAATATTTTCAATAACCTCCGACTTAACCTATTTGTGACGATTTACGTGACTTATATCCCAAGAAAACATGATCTTGATCACGTTAGCTTTTAAACAAAGAAATCTACATCAAAATCCTTTTGTTTAGGAGTTATGGTGCCATACACGTACTCATGTAAGAACGCACGCATGCATTCAATCGCACCCACACACTTTAAACAAACAGAAGAAGGGGTGTCATAACCTTTCCTTTCCTATGGCCGAAAGTTAAGAAAATATAAAATACTCCATTGTGGTCATCATATTCTGCTTCACAAATCATGTTATTAAACGGTACCCCAGATTTCACACGTATTCCCAGCGGTTCCCAACAATTTACCACTACATTGGTGGAACGTGACGAAATCGCAAATATTAACCGAGCTACAAATGACAGCACCGAGGTCGTGCAGCCCTCGGGGCCAACCAGCGATTGCTCTGGTTTTAGATTCAGATGCAATACTAAATAATATGGGATATCGTCCTCAAACCTTGTGAAAATGCACCTTCTAGCTAAGTTTCTGAGATAACCATACTCTTTACACTTAAAAGTGCATTACACCAAGGTATACCGTATACGAGGTATAGGATACTTCTTCCTTTTTTAACATTACTCAAAATAATTTGGTGAATTTCCCCTTCAAATGAGCTTTCAGAGTTGACAGTTCTTTCATTCAGCACAGCAATACGTATAAATGAGAAAAGGCATGATCATTTGGAAAGAATGGCAGATCATAGATGACAAAACAGATATAGAAAAAGAATTTGTAGTTCCTGGGCCTCATCGTGTAGGATACGTAGGTTTTTTTGATGTGGTAAGTTTACCATTCGAAGAGTCTTCGATGCTCACTTTTCCATGAAAAGGGTAATGGCTTTAGAGGAAACTTGTCAGGTCTGCAAGGGTCACTTGGCACTTCATACTCTATAAACTTGGAACGCAGATATGTATGTATGTACAGCAATTCCTTCTAGTATGGACTAGACCATGGCGCAGAGCATAATTTAGAAAGAGTAAAGAGGAAATTGATCTTCGTATCAACGATTAATAATAGCAATATCCAAAACCATCAGTTGATATGATACATGAAGCGGTACATTGACAGTTCACACGTATTTCCAGGATTCCACAATTCACCACTTCGCTGGAACGTGACGAAATCGCAAACATCAACTGAGCTGCAAATGACAGGTTCGCGGTCGTGCTGCCCTGGGGGCAAACCAGCGATTGCTCTGGTTTTAGACACAAACGCGATATTGAAGAACACTTTGACCTATCTCCAGCAGCAGGGATATGGTTCTTGTACCAGAGTAGTTATTATTATGACAGCCTCGTAGTCAAGGGGTTAGCGTACACGCCTAAAACTACTAATAGGTTTGAGTTCGGTTCAAATCCTTTTTGATTAAGTGTTTCGATATTGGAATTAAATTCCAATATTTGTTTGTCCCCGGACATTTTTTTTCTGTCCAAAATATGTACGCCACATGGCAATAAAGTTCACTATTAGCTTTTTGTTATTAAGCATCCATCACAATTGTCAGTCTTTTATAGCTAGCTTGTCTTCGTGATACTTAGCTTCGGGGCCAAAAGTATCGTCTTGAGACTAGAGTCAGTTGGATTTTAGAAGAAAACTCTTAACCATTTTTTGACGGTATTAATTTAAATTAAGTATTCTAAATCCCTTATCCAATAAGACTTAGGCATAGGCATAACCAGAGCCACCTACGAGAAACCGACGACACTAAGTCCCACAAAGTAATAGGCAATACCTATGATTACCACTCTTGATGTTACTTCCGCTTGCTTGACAAATTCTTTATCTACAGAATATTATGAAGTCTTCAAAGACCGTTTCTACTTTATCGATAATTCAGGAAGAATAATTGAGATAAATTTTTGGGACGTTTTCAGCGAAAAAAGTAAGCGTAGTAAAATGGTAAAAACCTTCTCCAACTATTTCATTAGATACGAAGTTGATCATTCTTTTTTTGAAAGAGATTTAATGATTTCGAAAATTTTTCTATTAGACTATAACCCAAAAACCACTAGTGGGATCTTGACAAAATATGGAACACACTTGCATTGGTTTAATTTTGACAACATAAAAATCTGCTACATTTTTTCATTGATTAAAATTAAACTTGTACTAGTCATAGCAAAATTATCAATGTTTTTAATCACTTTTTACAGCTATATAAAATTTAATAGGATTCTAAAACATTCCTCAGTCTAAATTTTTAAATGTCCTGATTCTAAAGATTAAAATGTTGAACAGTCTGCAATCTAATTTTCTCTATCTGAAGGACAATACTTCAAAACAAAATGTACATACATACATATCTTCACATCAAGTCCCTTATGGGGTAGGCACAGAGTATCGAGTACCAAACTTCATGATCCTGACAAACCTGTCTGGCTTCCTTCACATTCTTTCCTTTTTCGTACAAACAAGCCAGTTTCAGAGACTCTTGACACGTAAATCTTAAAATAAGTAGAAAAATAAAAGTAAATCTAACCCCCAATTTTTTAGGAGTTTTAGTCAACGATACTGACATAGAAATACTTATACCAATATCGAAATAGTTACAAATATATATAATAGACACAAAAATACAGACATCTGGATGTCCAACACACTAATGCCTGCCTTCGTCGGGAATTGAACCCGAGCTTCGTGGTTGGTCGGTGGCGTTATGTGTACGCTAACCTTTGACCAACGAGACTGCTGAATTAATGAAGTGTGTTTATTTAAAAAAAAAACAAAGTTTTCCTTAATTTCATGTCGTTGCTTAAAACTACTCGAAGCTATGGAAGTGGGCTAATATTATAACTAGTCAGAAATTATCTTGTTTTATTTCAGCATCCATTCATGTATAATCAAACTTATTCCTGAATTAACTTTCTCACACAATTTAATACCAAAGTGACAAACGATTGAAATATTTTCCTGTTACGGTTATGATTTAAATTTAGAGTGTTAATACTATAGAGCGTGTACATTGTAGTTCTCGTGACGTTGACCGCATTTTTTCCAGTACCAGGAGTGTGAATTTTTGGAAGATTTACTTTACTATCGCGTTGTTGTTTGAAAGAATGAAATGTGGGGATTTATCATTAGTGCATCTAGAGCAGAGGTTCCCAAACTCTTTTCGTCTAACGCCCACTTCAGTACGCTTGTAGCGCCCCCTACTTTTTTATTTTAAAAACCTCAATAACGCGTAACTCTCGCTTGGAGTTTCATTAAAACTATATTCTAGATGAGACTTTTCTTAGAAAATAATAATACTACTTGACAATGTCAAGCGTGTCTTATTCAAAACCATTATCCTATTTCATCGTATAAGTTATATTTCTACAATAGTATATGAATATGGACTTTGTGTAGCCCGAAGATTTTAATTTCAGCCAATTTTAAAATGTGAAGTTGTTTGAATTTCAAGTCACCCATCGCCACTTTTATTTTCTGGGCCTCTTGCCGCCCCCTCGAGGCTTACAGCGCCCACTATCGCCTATCGCCCAATTAAGGAAAGACTGATCTAGAGGACAGTTAAAATCCATACATTTTTATTGCCTAAACGCAAACGTGGTAGTAAAGTTTATTAGTACATAAACACACACTAGTGCTATAGCAAACAAAACGCAAACCATCTTATTTATAAACAAGGACTAAAGTAAGAGTAAATTTAAGTTGATATTATAGTCTGTATCACAGTGTAATAAGAAATGTAATACCAGGTTGAACCTAAGAGTACTTTAGTCTATAGTTATTAATTAGACGGCTAGTTTCTTTGAATGTCTATATTTTAATACGAGCTACACAAGCAGACGAGACAGCTCGAGGACGAGAACTTAACGCTGAATTGACAAATTTTAAGCTGATTGAACTTAAATCTATACATTAATACGTGAAGCAAAAACTTTGGACCCCTATTTACGCTGACGGAGTAGTATGAAATTTGGCATACTTATAGTTCATGTGTAGTAGAAGTGCAGAACGCTAATATTTTTTTAATGATAATATTTATAAAGCACATTAATTCAAAAAATAAAACATTACACGTACTGCCATGCATTTGACACACACAAACAAATATGTTGATGATAACGATAAAAGATCACAGATGGCGCACAATAAAGTTTGGAAACAAAGTAGTTGGTCTTGAGTAATAACAATGGCGTTCTTATCAACAAGATATTAAAATTTATTATGGTCGAACTTCTATCAATGCGCGACCACTAGTAACATTAAAAAGAGTTAAACTTTCTTTTTTACATTACCGGATCATAAGAAGACAGAGGCGAGTTTCACCCGTCTGCCGAAGCAGGAATAATTTTCTTTCACCTACCCCGAATTATTTCTTGCTAGCAGCTTCGCATTTTTCAGCGTCCCAGCTTCGCACGGGTGAACAAACTTCTATGGTATTATACAAATTTACCTTCCTCTTTAATCAATCTACTTGTATCTATTAAAAAACCGCACTATATTCCGTAGCATAGTTTAAAAGATCTATGCATGCTTATAGGCACAGCAAAGCGACTACGTTTTACACTATGTAGTGATTTCCAATTTTCCAATACGATGTTAACGACATCTTCCAACACGTTTTCAAAATGGAATCGAAACATCGCGTCAAGATATTTAAAAAATAGGGTTTGGCTTTTTTTAAAACGTTTTACTGTAGTTCAAATTATAATACAAAGGCGTTAGTTTTAAAACTAATAACTAATTAATTATTTATTTCCGTTAGAGGTATTCCAAATAATTTAAAAAGCATTACAAATTTAGAAACTAGAAATTAAAAAATCCCGTATTTGTTTGGGCCACATTGTTTTGCTAACTAGGTACCTTCAGCTAATTGAGGGTGCTTTTGTCTACTGTTTCGGTAAGTGTGTGAAGATAATCACTAAATTTATTATTGCAATAAGAACTTTTTACTGAGTTTTTGTTGAAGTGAAACTTCTTTAGAATCGTTGTGATTTCAAAGCGGGTGCAACGGAAAAACGACAGGTAAGAGACACAAATATATATTCATCTCATTCTATTGTCGATTTACTGAAGTTTCACTACTAACGTGTGTGAATCGCACACACACCTTTTTTTGCTTTCTAATAAAAATAACTTTACATCATCAAACGCGCATGCTCTGCATCATTTGTCGCTTATAGTTGAAATATCTAGTATTGAGTTCATGATTCAAACTGAAAGGTGTCAGATAGTGAGTTTCGTGATAGGCCGGACGCCCCAGGCAACTTCTCTTCGACGTCGCTGAGATATGGTGGACTAGATAGCGCAATGAATAATGAGTTCTTTTGAAGAATCGTACGTAAAATACTCGTCTGATTCTACTTATTAAATGCAGTTTTTAACACAAAACAAAACTAAAAAATAAGTAAACAGATACTACGTAATATAAAAAATGTACATCACTACGAGTACATAGTATAAAACAAAGTCGCTTCCTCTGTCCCTATGTCCCTTTGTATGCTTAAATCTTTTAAACTGCACAACGGATTTTGATGGGGTTTTTTAATAGATAAAGTGATTGAAGAGGAAGGTTTATATTTATATTTTATACCCGTGCAAAGCCGGGGCGGGCCGCTAGTACAAAAATAAAAAACAGATAAGATACTAACAGCCGCACACAGATAAGTTAATTATCTTTTAATCAATCAGTAAGTCGATATTTTTACACAAAATTGTGGCTTAATGATAGATTAAATGTTATTCGACGCGTCTGAATGCGACCGTAAGACGTTAAAGCATAACTTGGTTTTGCATATTTATTTCACTACATGTCTAACCAAAACAGTGGTCGCCTTTTGATTTTAACAAAATATTTTAATTATAAGTTTAATAAACATATATTAAACTTATATTTTTTTATGATATTGGAAGGCAAACAAGCAGACGGATTTCCTGATTGTAAGAAATTCCCGCCGCCAAAGGTGGTAATGGTGAGTTGCCAACCTGAGGCCGGGATGTTAGGCCTTGAGCAAAAGTAAGTTTACCGGCTACCTTACCCTTTGAACAGGCAAGCCATGATGTTATGGCGGCAGGAATAAGTAAGACGGTGGTATCAATCCGTTGCAGAAAGTAGTCGAAGCAAACATACAGACGAAATTTGTCAAAATCTTATTTCGGTATTTGTACCGAAAAAACGTTCATGAACATGTAATAAAAAGCGGTTATTTTAACGTTACAAACAAATATTCCAACTTAATTTATTTGCACCATAGAGTAAAAATAATAACCATGTTAAAATATTTCATTGTTGCCTATTTTTATATTACCAATAATATTAAATTCATTTATTAATTTTAAGTAAATTTATTAAAAAAAATCTATTAAATTGTACATTATTTTAAAATGAAACTAGTGAATTAACTTAATATTATAAATTAATAAATAAACTTATATTAAATCCAGGGACGGATTCTGATTTTTCAAAAATATTAAAACTTCAAAATATTGGTAGAATATGTTGAAATTGCTTACATAATTTTAGTTTCGAAATATCTCTTAAACACACATATTCCGCAAATAAATCAAAATCATATAATTATATTTTAAAATCATGAAATCCTACCATTAATTACGTTGACTCCATAAAAGTAATGTTATTTAATAATTTTATACAGGAATTTACTTATCAACAAAGTAAACACGTATCTAATTAATAAACGTAATCCATAGATCAGAAAAACCAGCTGATAAGCAGCCTCGTACGCTGCACATAACAAAAACTACTCTCGAAGCACACCAGTTTCTCACGTGGTACCGGGAATCGAACCCGGAACACTCCTGGGAACGGATCATTGGAACGTACTGTTTCTTAGACGATCTATAATTGGCCAGTGACAATAAATATCGGAGCTAGTCGTATCAGAAGATTGCGTTAGTATTTATTTGCTTTAAGATTTTTATGGTGTTATTTGACTTTATGATTATGGTAACATTCTTGTTACACTACTACCATTTGACACTAGTTAGATTTTTTACTTTATTATAATATTCTACCAATTCTAGGTTAATTTAAACTTTAATTTAGAAGTAGGTATCTTCAGAATCAGAACCACAAAAATCTTTATTCACATGGACCATACAAGTGGTAATGGAGGCGTCGACATTTTTATAAACTGCCACCGGATCGGAATCGCAGGCACACACTGAAGACCCGGCAAAAAAAACTCAGCGGGCTTGTTTTTTTTTAAAGTTTATTCTCCGGACCGAAACACGTCAACGGGAAGCGCTAACGTTAAGCTGGGCGAGAAACTCTACCACCTAGTCAGATGTCACGGTGTTAGTGATGATAAGTCTATGCTCGCCTTTTACGAGCTACCTGGCAAGAAAGGCAGATGGTCTATTCTGCAAAGGAGCCCGGACCAACACGGGGAAAAAATTTGTATGTTTGAAAATGAATCCCCATTTCGCGAGGCTATCACGTCTGAACGAATGGCCCAATTTTACTAACTCTTTTTTGAAGTTATACTTCTTTGGGCGCGTTAGGAAAAAATGATGATTGTAATTTTTTACGATGCGCGCGCACACCGTCACGAAAAACCAACATGATGAAGTTAGCTATAGATAACATTTTAGTTTTTCAAAAAAAGGTACCAACAAAGTAAAAGTAATTTCTATGGTTAGTGTCATTTTGTCTACAAATGTAAAATAAGGCAAATTAGATAAAATTTTTAAAAAGATTTTTATCTTATTACGCCGAAGAAGTATAACTTCTAACGCGTGTACATAAGTACACACACAATGTTTTTTGTTGTATTGGTTATTGTGTGTGAAGGATTAAATTTAGAGAACAACAGGAAAAAATATGGGAAAGTGGGGAAAACAACGCATTGACCTATAGAAACTATTAGTAGCTGTTTATGTTAAGCGATACGAAGTTCGCCGGATAGGCTTATCTTTAAAATGCAAATATTAAAGCGATTTTAATGAAATTTGAAGCACGGATACTTTATTGCTACAAAAATATATTTTATTCTCAAACTAAATTAATTTTACGTAGATATTGCAGACAACAGCTACATAGTTTATGGCCTGACTCTACCATAAATTTGGATGGATTAAGTTTGTTATAATTTTTGCCCTGGCGTTTAATTAAGCAGTTTCCCCCACTATAATTTAATTAAGCGGTTAGCGATTACTTAATATGAAAATGTACCAAGAATAATTTGAATTCATTATTGCGTAAAAGACTAAAAGCTTATGGTACTGGTTATCCAAAGGAGTCGCAGTTTTCTTTTTTTATGTTAATAATATGTCAGCAAATAAGCACACCGCTCTCCTGATGGTAAGTAACAACCGTGGCCTATAGCCACCATAGATGTTACAGGTGCGCTGCTGTCCTGAGACCGGGATAGAAAGCCTATGTTGAAAGTCTACTGGCTACCCTACCCTCCAAACCGGAACATGGCAGAGTTAAGAAGGCGGCAGGGATAGAAAAGGCTGTGGATTTCCTACCCCGGTAAGTTTCTGCACAGTATTCCAGTGGTCTTGTTCGTAAGTACCTACGTATTTTATAACCTGTGCTCACCTCTTACGAGCTGCCTGTCTTTTACTCAGTAGACCTGGACCAACACGGTATTCAATGAGATACACAATATTTTTACCAAAGACATTTTCGTAAGAATTCGTTTATATTTTTTATATAATGGTTTTTTGTAGTATATGTGAAGATACTAATGACAGTAAAGCAGATAAAACAGGATACAGTAAAACCAATCCAGACAGTAAAAGTGAAAGTACAGTACAGTACAGGCTTGTTTAAAATGGAATACTACAGTATCTACTATTTATACTATATTCATAAGGTAGAAAAATAAAATGAAATAAATTAAAACAAATAAATAAACGATCGCTAGAAATTAACACAAATTGACTGAGCGACTGACTCCGAAGCTGTTTTATCTATCATACTTAATGTCATTTTTTTAAATGATATATTTATATTA
>NJDD01002062.1:146319-163536 GCA_002245505.1 Calephelis nemesis
CGGAGGGTAAGGTAGCCGGTAAACTTAATTTTGCTCGAGGCCTAACATCCTGACCTCAGGTTGGCAACGCACCATTACCATCTTTGGTGTCTCTAGGCGGCGTGGATTCCGGAAATCCGTCTTCTTGTTTGCCTTCCTATAATATAAAAAAAAACACATTAAGTTGTCGGACCAGAAATCAAAGCCTCAATGTCAACACTAGACCACAAGACCACAGTGAACTTTATTGTAATCTGTATTTATAAAAATAATTTCCCACTTCGCGTGGCTATCATATCACGCCTGAACGAATGGCCCAATTTTACTAATACTTTTTTTTTGTTGTATTGCTTATTGTCAGGAGAAGGATTTAATTTAGAGAACAACAGGAAAAAAATATGTGAAAGTGGGGAAAACAATGCATTAACCCACAGAAACTATTAGTAGCTGTTTATGTCAGATACGGAGTTCGCCGGATAGGCTAGTATTAATAATAAAAAATCCAACACCAATACATTTTGAAACTATCTTCGTTGATTTCAAAAGTTCTTTAAAATGCAAATATTAAAGCGATTTTAATGACATTTGAAGCACAGATACTTTATTGCTACAAAACTATTTTTTATTCTCAAACTAAATTAATTTTACATAGATATTGCAGACAACAGCTACCTAGTTTATGGCCTGACTCTACCATAAATTTGGAAGGATTAAGTTTGTCATAATTTTCGCCCTGGCGTTTAATTAAGCAGTTTCCCCCTACTATATTTTAATTAAGCGGTTAGCGATTACTTAATATGAAAATGTACCAAGAATAATTTGAATTCATCATTGTGTAGAAGACTAAAAGCTTATGGTACTGGTTAACCAAAGGAGTCGCAGTTTTCTTTTTTTATGTTAATAATATGTCAGCAAATAAGCACACCGCTCTCCTGATGGTAAGAAACAACCGTGGCCTATAGACACCATAGATGTTACAGGTGCGCTGCTGTCCTGAGACCGGGATAGAAAGCCTATGTTGAAAGTCTACTGGCTACCCTACCCTCCAAACCGGAACATGACATAGTTAAGAATGCGGCAGGGATAGGTAAGGCTGTGGATTTCCTACCCCGGTAAGTTTCTGCACAGTATTCAACTACTAGTGGTCTTGTTCATAAGTACGTATTTTTTAACCTGTGCTCACCTCTTACGAGATGCCTGTCTCCTACTCAGTAGACCTTTACCAACACAGGTTACTCAATGAAATACTCAACATTATTACAATAACAATGACATTTTCGTAATTTTTCGTTTATATTTTTTTATATAATGGTTTTTTGTAGTCTGTAGATGTGATGATACGAATGACAGTAAAGCAAATAAAACGGGAAACAGCGAAACCAATCGAGACAGTAAATGAAAGTGAAAGTACAGTAAAGTGGAATACTACAGTATCTACTATTAAACTGTATTTATAAGATAGAAACTAAAGTTTTTGTAAATTAAACTCAATTTAATAAAAATTCGCGAAATTGCAAAAGAATTTTTTGTGCCAATTCTTGTGTTAGTCTTTCACACGAAGAGTAGCCCATTTAACCAGATTCGTTTATAAGGTTAAGACCAAATTTAATTAGCTCTTGTTTTTTAAAAACGACTCTTTGTGCCTAATGGGTCGAGGAGCTAGCCTAACGCCTAACTCAACCGACAAACCGTAAGACGCGGGCTCGATTCCCGACGGCGGCTGGCATTTGTGTGATAAACATTTATGTGTATCCATTTCCGGGTCTGAATGTTTATTAAATTTATTCTGGTATTTCAGTATTTCTATGTATTAGAACCGTTGACTAATATAAGTATACAAGCATATAATTTGGATTCAATTTGTGCAATTTGTCTAGAGATATTCATTTATTTATTAAATGTAAAATATCGGGTCGGTGGTCTATTATTCCAGAAGTTGGGCTTGACTTCGTGGGGTCCCGGGTTCGATTCCCGGGTCGGGCAACAAAAAGGAAATGTGGTGAAAATGTTGCTCGGGATTGGATGTGCGCCCGGTTGGCGATAGGCTTGCCACCTATTACATTGTGGGACTTATGCTCGATTTTACCAAGAGCCCCTATATTTTAAAGGACCTCTTAACGTATTTTAGGGGACTGTTTGATATGGAAACAGTCCCATAAGTAACGTTAAAAGGTCCTTTAAAATATAGGGGGTCTTGGTGAAATCGGGTATTAGTGTCTTGGCTTGTCTTTGCCCTGGTGTGCTTCTGCCTACCTCTTCGGGGATATGGGCATAAAGATACTTACTATTGACAAAATCATTACTCCACATGCTCTCAAGTCGGTTAAAAATTGGGCACCCCAAAATCGTTGGCACGCACCAAACCGCCTTTCATTTCACCGATAAATAAATAATCGTCTTATTGTGCGCACACGTCCCCCGACGGAATCCCGCCTAAGGGTGTCCCCATATAAGGACCGGGAAGCGCGCGCGCGTTTATATTCGCGAGTTGTCGCACGACAAAAAAATTACGATTCGCGTACTCCAGCGTAAGTCGGGGATACCAGGCCGTTGCAGGATGTTTACCAGTTTTTGTGGACGGTAGCGGGAAGGCGCAGACGTGTTGTCTTATGATGATGACGAGAGGTCATTGCAGGGCCGCATTTACACTTCACATTTGAAGAGATTTATGACCAATTCCAATAACCTATCTTGGATAAGAGATAGGGCTACTAAAGCTAAAAAAAGTTCTTAACGCCCACATTCCCGAAGGCAGAGGCACAACCAGGGCACCCACGACTAGCCGAAGACACTTAGTCCCATTGTGTGATAGGTGGCAAGCCTATCGCCAAACCGGCCACATAACCAATCCCAAGCAACATTTTTTTCACTACAAAATTGGAAAAACCATATTTTATTTTTGTTGCCTGACCCGGGAATCGAACTAAGGGCCTCATGAAGTCAAGTCCAAAACTTGGACCACTAGACCACAGAGGCAATTATGTACAACAGACTACAGATAAGCTATCAGTAAACAAGTGTTATTAAAAATATCTTAGCAACATAGGTCTAGGAAGACTCTATAACTGAAGATAGGTCATTCATATTATCGTTACTGAAACTAGTTATCGAGGGAGTTCTAAGTGCCATGGAAGGTAATTTTGCAACTAAGAATAATTCAATATCATTATTGTGACGGATAATAGGTCAAAGGGGAAGAGAAGAGAGCGGACGTAGCCGAGGAAAATTGCATATTCAAATTATTTTGCTGCAATGGGGTTACAGGTAATTTCATTTAAAATGCAAGAGGTATATTCCTATAAGAATAGAAGGGAAATCATAAAATAAAAATTTTAATTTAAAAGATTATAGCTGTGTACAAAATATTAATAGCAGCTTTTTTAACAGGAATATGTAACTATGTTTTTTACATATTTTTTGATCACTTAAAATAAAACAAAATGTTTTTAAAGCTACTTTTTACAGCAGTAAAGTCTGTTGTTCACTTTGGCATAAATAAGAATTTTTAATATAGTTGTAGACTTGATTTTTTTCACTGCTTAATTTTATTTCTTTATTTATTTATTTAATCATTTATTGTACATAAAAGAACTTACATAAACTTTAAAATTAAAAGACTTGTACAAAAGGTCAGCTTATCTCAGATAAAGAGATTTCTTCCAGCTCACCCAAAAAGCTCACCCATAAAATAACTAAAATGGTAGACTTACAGTGCACAATAAATTAAATTAAAAAGAATTATAACTATACAGCATTTATTTTATTAATATCTTAACAACTAATTAACATGTGTTGCGGATGTGTGAACTTTAACATGGCATTTGAAAAGTTTTTAATTATGAAAATAAAATAATAAAAAACAAACTTAGTGCGGCCCTGTTACAACTACTCAGATTGTACCTTCGGTAAAGAGAAATATGGAATTCTATGCTTTCACACACGTCACAGCGTACTCACTGTGGAGGGTTATTTCTTTGGCGAAATACCTGCCGTCGTTGCCAGGTAAGGATAAAAATAATGTATTATGCTTAAGATTTAAGATTTAGATGTGTTTTCTAATAAAAAAATCAACGGTGGATAGCAGCAACATTGAATTACACGTTGTTTTTTTTATTTGTTAGCGAGGCCTAACTATAAAGGCCACATAATAAATTAAATTAAAATTTTACTGGACAAGTTACACAAATTGAATCTAACCCCCAAAGTAAGCAAGTTATATGCATGTGTTATGGGTGTTAGTCAACGATACTAATGCATAGAATTACTTAAATAGATACCAGAATAAATTTTAATAAACACCCAGAACCGAAAATGCAGACATCTAAATTTTCATCGTATTAGGCGTATACGCTGTCCACTCGACCAACGAGGCGGTGAAACATTATTTATTAGCAAAAAAAATAATGATTATAATAATTTAAAAAAAGCTAATTTATTATAAATAATAAACCAGCTTTTTTTATGATATAGGAAGGCAAACAAGCATACGGATTTCCTGATTTTAAGAAATTCACGCCGCCTAGAGACACCAAACGTGGTAATGGTACGTTGCCAACCTGAGGCCGGGATGTTAGGCCTCGAACAAAAGTAAGTTTACCGGCTACCTTACCCTCCGAACCGGAACACGTCGTGACGTTATTGGACCAGGTATAGGGCGAGTCGCTGCTGAACTCTACCACCTAGTCAGATGTCACGGTGTTAGTGACGGTGAGCCTTTGCTCGCCTTTTACGAGCTGCCTTTTGGCAGAATGGCAGGTGGTCTATTCTGCAAAGGAGCCCGGACCAACAAGGGGGCTGTTCCGGGGAACTTCATTCCATCCGTTAACTTCGTGAAACTCTTCAGATGCTGTAAAGCAAGCATATTGCGGGCTGGGGGTTTAGTTCACAGATATTATTCGACTCATCTGATTGAATTGACGTTGCATGAGAGCAATATGGCTGATCAATTTACCGATTTCTAAACGTTGAACCGATAGATACATATCAAGACCACACCACACGATACCGTCGCCGCCGGTCTCGGCGACGAAGAGCTCTCTTGCGCCCGGTGCCTAACGCCGGGCAACGAGCCGCCAATATTCCTCCTTCCAATCCACCCAGTAACCAGAACGCAGCACCAAGTCGAGGTACGGTCTCCCGGGAGACAGCCAATGTTGCTGGCGTTGTAGGGAACAGTCCAATCCATCTAAATAATTAAGTCTCGGGCTGAGCACTCCGCTCGGCCCACAAAGCTCGGTGAAGTTGCAAAAAATCGCGAGATTAGCAACAAATTTTGTCATTTAAAAAAAATCAAGACTACCCATGGTTGTGGAATGTAACAAGTTCTTTATATAAAAATCGAGACGTCAGAGAAAGTGCACACAAACGAATTTGGGCAGGGGTAAATGTATGGCAGAGGCACAACTAGTATACCCACGATTAGCCGAAGACACTAAGTCTCACAATATGATTGGTGGCAAGCTTAACGCCATTCGGGTACACGTCCCTGGCACAATTTTTTTATAAGAAAATTGGAAAAACCTTATTTTATTTGATGTTGCCCGACCCGGGAGTCGAACCCGGGAGTCGAACCCGGGACCTTATGAAGTCAAGTCCAAGTCAAGTAAATTACTTGCTTGTGATATGGGTATCTGTCAACGAAACAAATACATACATAGAAATACTTACATACATACCGTGACTTGTGGCCTTTTTTTGGGAGAGGCTTATGTCCAGCAGTGGACGTCCTCCGGCTGATGATGATAATGATGATGATACCAGATAAAATTTAATAAACACCCAGACCCGGAAATGCAGACATTTAAATCGCACAAATGACTGCCCCCGTCGCTAGTATAACTTGCAATTGGTTGGTGGAGCCAGGCGTGCACGCTAGCCCCTCGACCAACGAGGTGTTCTATTCATAAAAGACGGTTATATCAAATTGGTTTTATATTTTTTAGATCATTTTGATTACTTTAGAAGCTCATTTCATTTTGACGCTGACTGTACGTCTTCAAATATGAATGAACAACTCTTTTTTTGTTATAACATTGGAAGGCAAACAAGCAGACTAATTTCCTGATGGTAAGAAATTCCCGCCGCCTAGAGACAACAAAGGTGGTAATGGTGCGTTGCCAACCTGAGGTCAGGATGTTAGGCCTCGAGCAAAAGTAAGTTAACCGGCTACCTTACCCTCCGAACCGAACACGTCATGACGTTATGGCGGCAGGAATAGGTAAGGCGGTGGTACCAATCCGGGTGAGTCGCTGCGAAACTCTACCACCTAGTCAGAAGTCACGGTGTTAGTGACGGCAAGCCTATCTATGCTCGCCTTTTACGAGCTGCCTGGCAAACAAAGGCAGATGGTCTATTCTACAAAGGATCCCGGACCAACTCTTCCAAATAGACACTATTGTATACCTTTTGCCCCTGGTTGGCAACGCATACCTTTGGCTTCCATTACCAGCTTACATTTCTGGCTATAGATAAATCTCAGTTGCTTTCCTTGTCTTGTTTTGACCAACTCCTTGGTCGACAGGTTACACCTAACTTATTCAAAGCCTTAGTCAACTCAAGTACATTTAGGTTCGGGTTCGTTACCCGACGGGGCAGACATTTGTGTGATGAACTTTTAGATGTCTGCATTTCCGGATATGGTTGTTTATTAAATTTATTCTGGTATATTTTTAAGTACTTCTATGTATTAGTATCGTTGCCACCAATCACATTGTGGGACTTAGTGTCTTCGGGTGGTCTTGAGTGCTCTGGCTGTCTCTCTACCTACCCTTTCAGGAATATGGGCGTGATAATACAATACAGTAGTATAGTTAACTAACAACCATAGCACAAACATATAATTTGCTTACTTTGAGGTTAGATCCAATTTGTGTAATTTGTCCAGGGATAATCATTATTCAAAAAAATCCCAAACCCTTTTTTTATTATTAACGTAACCACGTTCCATCACAATGCAAAATCAAGACAGAAAAAATTATAACTTTTCGCGATCTGAAGCAAACCACAGTTTGAAAAGTTTCTAACTCAATATTCCCTTGGAGAAGCTGGTGTGAAAAGTTCCCACAAAAGTCAATACAAGGGCTACTTTCGACGCTTATTGAAAACTTTATTGTGACAGCCCTAGAGAATTTGTTATTGGGTTCTATTCTGTTCTAAACCTTGTTATCCCACCAATGACTGCATTGGTGGAATAACCCCATTTTCCCCGTGTTGGTCCGGGCTTCTTTGCAGAATAGACCATCTGCCTCCCTGCCAGGGAGCTAGTAAAAGGCGAGCGTAGGCTTACCGTCACTAACACCGTGATATCTGACTAGGTGGTAGAGTTTCGAAGTGACTCGTCCGGATTGGTACCTACGCCTTACTTATTCCTGCTGCCATAACGTCATTACGTGTTCTGGTTCGGAGGGTAAGGTAGCCGGTAAAATTTTGCTCGGGACCTAACATCCCGGTCTCAGGTTGGCAACGCACCATTACCACCTTTGGTGTCTCTAGGCGTCGTGAATTTCCTAAAAAATCCAATATCATAAAAAAACAAGGCTATAACTAGGAAGGAAAGAATGTATAACCACCACAGCTACTTCAACGCCTTTAGGAGGTGGTCATTGGTGGTAATTCCCCTTGTAGTGTATGGTAAATAGGGCAAAACTTGATTGTAACATTTTTTGTTTAAATTAATAGTGATAGCCTAGTAATATATATATTTTAACTAATTTATGTAAAAATATATAATAACAATAAAACTACATACCTACTTAACTACGTTAGATATTTGCACTCCACAATGTGTTAGAATATTTTGGTATGAATAAGTATTCTGTACAAACTTTTAAACGCACATATGCCGCAATTAAATAAATTTCATTTCAATAACTCTGGCAATCGCTAGCCTCCCTCCCAACCCAAACACAAACTCTAAAGGTACTACTACACTACACAACTAGACTACAAGGTCTCTCTTGCGCCCGGAGCCTAACTCTAACAACGGTGCCACTACTTTTCCACCGAATACACCCAGTAACTAAAATGCAGCACCAAGTCGAGGTACGGTCTCCCGGAGGACAGCACTTGTTGCTGACGTTGTAAAAAACCACGAAGTTGGCAACACATTAGTAATACAAAGAAATTGGCAGGCTTAAAATGTTTTGACATTCTAAACAAAACCTTTGACTTTATACATTTTTAAAACCCTTTATTAAACTGACCTGTTCGGTAATTAGAAGTGGATTTTGAACCAGTTCACAGAAACTGACAGAGGTGTGCTCTATCAGTTACTGTATCTACTTCAAATACGCGTTCGTTCAAAATTGTCGTCAATTCAAAATGGCCGCCGCCACAAAATGGCCGAATAAATATTTATGAAATATGACAAATTACTCAATATGGCCGCCAAATGAAAGAGCTAGATAAAACATTTTTAGTAAATATAAGACGAAAAAAACATCAAATCCAATAAAACATTTTGTAATATTTTTTATAAATTAACATATGAAGCTAGATAAATTCGCTAGTGTTATCCAACATGGCGGCTTAAATAAAGTCCTATTTTGTTGACATTGAGCCAGTAACAGGTAAGACAAAAAACCTGTCCGCTACACAAACAAACACGCATATATAATATAATTTACAATTCAATACATCAATTACATACAACCTTGCGTCGGCACCCCGCTGCGGGAACAGAAAAAATCAATTTATTGCAATAGAACCTACATGGTTGGCCCTAGGATAAAATACCTAATAACATTGCATAGAACAAATTATTTCGCGACTTTTTTATAACGACATACTTCGTTATAAAAAGTCGCAAAACTGTTTTTATAACGACATACTTCGTTATAAAAAAGTCTCGAAATAATTTGATATACAAATTATAATTTGCAAAAAGACAGCTGCCAGCTGAACAAAAATACGACAAATATAGACACCATAGATATTACTGCTGTACCTTTAACTTAGGGCCATACAAATCATGTATGCATGTCGTCAGCGATACTCAACCGGCGACCATCTATACCGGAACAAGACAATGGCGCGTACTGGCTTAATACCAGCAGGAATGATTAAAGTAGAGGTACCAATTCGGGCAAGCTGCTGCACAACACACTAAAAACTAATTATGGCTGACTAAACTAATACAGTAATTCAGCCAGCTCCAGAAGACAGCGAGGTCCTTACGACGATAACGTCAAAATATTTTTCGAAACATGATATTTTTTTTAAATCTCTCAATGCTGAAACAATCCAGTTTTAGGTTAGCAACACAAAACCACCTTTGATGTATATTTCTTATCATTAAGAGTGAAATCATATCATCTGCTATCTTTTCCAACCGATAATAACACTTGTGACGTTTTGGTTTCTTCTTTCATAAAGTAGCAACTCTTAAATACATTTTTTATTTTCAACTTTCTGATAATACACGGAATGTTGCATTGTGTGATACTGTGGAAATCATTGAGGGCGCCATTATAGATGCAGATAATAATGACGTAGGTGAAGTGTTGCCAAATTGAAAACATACAAACGATAATAAATAAATAATTAATATACACCCAGACCCGGAAATGCAGACATCTAAATGTTCATAACACAAATGCATGCCCCCGTCGGGAATCGAACCCGAGCCTCGCGGTTGGAGTGCTACTACTGACTACTAGTAATAGGTAGGTACTAACAGTACCTACTAATAAGGTGTACTAGTACATTTTACGGACTGTACGATTACAGTGCGAACCCAAAAATACCTGATTAAGTACAAGACTATTGTATTATACCACGTATATTTTATTATAATTAAAGCAGTTCGTGCAAAATTATTCCCTAACCATTCCAAAATATCAAAAATGCACAGCGTTAATATTCAAGTTTTCACTTTTGCCGGCACTTGCGGAGTGCAACCCGTCTTTTTTTATAAGAGCTTTCTCCTGACAATAACTAACACATTACAAAAAGGAATTCGCAAAATTGGTCCTACCGTTTAGGTTTGATGCAATTTCTTCGCGAAATGGGAGAATTTAACAATTAGATTTGACAACATAGACAAAGCTATGAATTCATAATGCCAGTTCGAATTTTTAGGGGCTTTCCAGCTATTATATTATGGAATTAATTAATGAAGCGTTAATATCATCGCTAGCCACTCGATCAACCAACTCGAGTGGCTAGCGTAAATGCTTAACTACACTGACCAACCGCGAGGCTCGGGTTCGATTTCCGACGGGGCATGCATTTGTGTTATGAACATTTAGATGTCTGCATTTCCGGGTCTGGGTGTTTATTAAATTTATTCTAGTATGTATTTAAGTATTTCTATGTATTAGAATCGTTGACTAACACCCATAACACAAGCATATAGTTTGCTTACTTTGGGGTTAGATTCAATTTGTGTAACTTGTCCAGGGATTTATTTATTTATTATCGTTTGTATGTTTTCAATTTGGCAACACTTTACCTACGTCATTATTATCTGCATCTATAATGGCGCCCTCAATGATTTCCACAGTATCACACAATGCAACATTCCGTGTATTATCAGAAAGGGAATGGAAAAATACTACAAGTAATTGCAGAATATGAACGTTGAAAATAAAAAATGTATTTAAGAGTTGCTACTTTATGAAAGAAGAAACCAAAACGTCATAATTGTTATTATCGGTTGGAAAAGATAGCAGATGATGTGATTTCGCTCGAAGATTATAATCACTTAAATAACGCTATTACTGCTTTAACCTTAGAGATTTTTTTTAAATGTGGCTTTGAATAAAACTGAACTATATTTCAAATAGTAAAAACTATGTAAAGTCAGTTTTTTATGCAAAAACGTTCAGTGACAATCTAGTTCCTAAGAGGACCATATACATTTTCGTAATAGAAGATGATTAAAAACAAGCATATTATTAAAGCCTTCACTATATACCTACATAGATATATCAATGAATACATTTGATATTTAAAATTGATGATTCAAATCTTTCCTAAACTTTGTAAAACAGTTGAGACCTTGTAAGAAGAAAACCATAAATTTGAAAACTGCAAATAATATATATTTTTTTAATGTTATAGGAAGGCAAACAAGCAGACGGATTTCCTGATGGTAAGAAATTCACGCCACCTAGAGACACCACAGATGGTAATGGTGCGTTGCCAACCTGAGGTCAGGATGTTAGGCCTCGAGCAAAAATAGGTTTACCGGCTACCTTACCCTCCGAACCGGAACACGTCATGACGTTATGGCGGCAGGAATAGGTAAGGCGGTGGTACCAATCCGGGTGAGTCGCTGCGAAACTCCACCACCTAGTCAGATGTCACGGTGTTAGTGATGATAAGCCTATGCTCGCCTTTTACGAGCTGCCTGGCAAGAAAGGCAGATGGTATATTCTGCAAAGGAGCCCGGACCAACACCAACCAACTTAATATTCAATTTAAAACCAATAAAACTTTAATCCGTTTTAGACTTTCAAATAAAGACCATATAATAAAGCCTTAAATTATTACGCCTAATTAACATCACCAATACCTAAATATTTGGACACCCACCGACACAAAAGCGTTAAAAACCGAAAAATCTAAACAATTTTGGCCCCATCCATATTCATGCTATCCAGAATCCATAGCGGTGGCCTTAAAGCTGGATTCTTGTACTGGCTCAATAAGTTTTTCGTATGTAATTAACCTTTTGTAATACCATCGACGCTGCCACGCGTTGGACGCGCGACTGCCCTAAACAACACTGCACCTCTCTGCATCACAATTCAGAATCTACAACTCCAATACTTAAACAGATCAGGTCTTGCCATTGCGAAACGCTTTTTAAGTCGTATACCAAAGACAAAAAGCACAATTTCGATTGCAACGATGAAATATTTGCTGACAGTTCGTTTGTGGATCATAGGAATTATATTGTTAACTCTGTCGACGATAGTTCATCGAAAAGCGATTTAAAGACACAAATCGAATCGAGTGAGAATCGTTTGGACGATTGAAACGAAGAAGGGGACGACGAAATCCCACACGATTCCAGTCGATTGAACATAGACCATCATTAAGATAGGTAAGGTGTCGTGACTGGGAAAAAAATGATCAGGTCGTGGTCAGATGAATGGAATTTAATGAGTGGTAATGTTTGCGATGCGCAGTTCGGTGGACATTTTAAATGGAGTACTGTCAAACGTGACGTTCTGTCACGAACTTTTGATTAAACGTTCATTTGACATCTGCTGGTGACATTAGAGACATGTCAAAAGTGACTATTGAGGGTTAATTTTGGAGGTTTCTTGTGTGGTGCGTTTTGACAGTTATTTTCTATGTTAAAACGGTGCATTGAATAGAAATGATTTATAGATACGAAAATCCGTGAACAGAGAGCAGTGTTCCATACTACCAAAATGGGATGTAACGACCCCATCGCCTGCTAGTAGAATAATCTTATAGTTGTCGTATTTTATTGAGATAAGTATTACTTTTTATTGAACCAGGCGTTACTTTGCCGAAATCCATTATAACAGATGTGAAATAAGTCTTTATTTTGCTAATTCCGCGTAAACAGTGTAACTGTTTTGGCAAGTAATCCTTCAAACGACACAGAATATGACAAGCCTAACTGACTTTCCCACCACCCACATCCGCGACCAGAACACGAATATAGGAAGAACTCAGGGAAACAATATAAATAGTCACGTACGTACTACGTTTAAGTACTACGTGTATCGCCATAGTTATGTTCCGGTTAAGGTCAATTTTTGCAAAGGGGTTGGATGCCAGGGAAGTTGGCAACGCACTTCCGTTACTATATAAGTTTCTTAGTAGGTACAAATTAAGCGTTGTTTGCTTTGCTTAATTGAAAAGATTTCGGGACAGCATTATTTAAAGATTTACGCTATACGGTTACGAAACCCTAACAGAATGTCCATCAAAAGCTGCTCATAAAAATACAACAGACGGTGTTGCCAATTATTCTTTTTGATAAGCCAACAGCCGGTTAATTTGTATGACGCGACGTACAACACTGTAGGCGTTATTCTCCCTTATCAGCTCATCTTCGGTGCTTAACAACCAAGATAAATTGGATCCGTCGTGGATAAGTCTTTGGGTCTTTACCGTTGTTGCATTTGTCTTAAATTTGCCGTGTAACGGGTTACTGAAGTTAAAAATTAATGAATATCGGCAAATTACACGAAGTAGTGGTCGAAATTCGACCATTTTAATATTTTAATATTCAAATTTTAATATCTTGTTGATAAGTACGCCATCTTCCTTTTTCAAGACCAACTACTTTGTTTCCTGAATAGTTAGTGTGCCATCTTTTATCGTCAACACAAATATTTGTTTGTGTGTGTCAAATGCATGGTAATGTGTGTAATGTTTTATTTATTGATTTAATGTACATAATAATCATTATTATTGAAAAATATTAACGTTCTGCACTTCTCCTACACATAAACTACCAATTTTATACTCCTCTGTTCGCGCAATTTTCCTAAAAAGGGGTCCAAAGTTTTGGCATCACGTATTAACATACAAGCCCCAGCCTCAAAGTAAGCAAATTATATGTTTGTATTATGGGTGTAAGCCTACCATTACACGATAGGTTTTTAAGGCAAACAAGCAGACGGATTTCCTGATGAGAAATCAAAGGTGGTAATGATGTGTTGCCAATCTAAGACCGGGATATTGGACCTCGAGCAAAACTGAGTTTACCGGTTACCTTATCCTCTAACCGGAACACGTCAACGGCAAGCACTGATGTTATGGCGGCAGGAATAGGTAAGACGGTGGTACTAATCTGGTTTTGCTCACAGTTTTACAAATTAAGCTATAACTTGCGCAATTGTTATAACATCCCGGTCACAGAACAGCGACGCAACTGTAACATCTATGGTGTCTATAGGCTACGGTATTCTCTTACCATCACGAGAGCTTTGTGCTTGTTTATTATCTTTATATTTAAAAATGTGGTCCTAGTCACACTATTTATAACTCAAGAACGGCTGAACGGGTTTAGCTGAAAATTGGTGGGGAGGTAGCTTAGAAGCGGGAGAAGGACATAGGATACTTTTTATCCTGTTCAATTGTGAGGAAACTAGGGAAAAAACATCATTTTAATTTTTCATACAAACTGAACGGGTGAAACGAAGTTCGCGGGAACAGCTAGTTTAATAAATTGTTTGTTATGATCTTTTTGTGATTAGCACCTGAGCAAAAACAATAGATTTGGACAGATTTATATAGTCTTAATTAACTCTTAACTTACTATTGACTATTACTATACTGTTGATTTATTCCGCGGTTTACCTGCAACAAATAAATATCAGTGTTAAAATTTGTTACAATAAAAATAAACAAAAAAAGTCAAAATGAATCCATTTTATGTGCTGCTTCAATGTAGTTAACTTTATGTTATAAATTATTGAACTTTGTCGTAAAATAAAAAATACTAGCTGAGCCGACAGACGTTGTTCGGTCCTAAGTTTTCATTCTTTCTCCTGACAAAAAATAACACAACAAAAAAATTATTAGCAAATAGGTAACTCCGTGCAGGCTTGATAGGGCGGTCAAGGGAAATGGGATTTTTATATATAACATGTGTTAATTTCAAATTAACAGATATATTTTTATTTAAATTAGACATAGCGTTATTAGCAATAACAGAAAAGGTAATTAAAAAAACAAAATCGACACATAATAGATGACTTCGAATTTATATTAAAAATTGGTAACGTATTTTTTACAAACTCTGATGAAGCCATTAAAAGACGAACAATCCAAACTACAATATGTCAAAAAACTAACTAACATATAAATCGTGGATTTAACATTAAAATGCGAGTTAATGTAGGTAGTTTAAAGTTAATCGGCAAAAATATTTCCGTCGCGGTCTTGCAAAGAAAACCATCAATTGTCCGTACGGCATTATATTAAGCAGAACATGTATTTATTTACTCATTCGAAAATAAATCGATTCTTGATTCGAATAAAAATCCCTTTTTGCGAAACGTACCACAACTAATTCACCATTTCCCATCGAAACACAATAAACAATAGCTAATTCTTTCTTTTGAGCAAGAAGCTCGGATTCTGGCTGATCTTTAGGCGATTGAGTAGATAATGTCTACTGGACATGAGGGTTATGATTAACGTGACCATGTTTGTTGGACTCAAAACGGGACATTTTTTTTTAATTTGGTGGGTTCAAGGCACAGACAGATAAATATCAAACTATCTACTTATCGCTTCTAATCCTTAACAACAAAGTCTAAGTATAAGTCTGGTATTCTGTATCATACCATAATATAATATTTTACATACTTCGGTAAATTTAATAAAGCATATTATACAAAACTGTAAATTCTCTGCCCTATCTTAATAATGTTTCAAATACGAAAGTTTGTGAGGACGAATGGATGAAATTTTGTAATAATATAGTATTTTCATCTAAATAGCTCAAAAACTGTAATTGTGGTTTTGTATCGAATATACAAAAAGAAATGAAAATTACCTATTTGCGGAACATGTGTATTAGAAAGATGTTATACAATTATTTGAGCATTTCAAGAAATATTTTAGTATTAATCGAAGTGTTTATTAAAGTTATATGTTAACATAAACATAATTTCTTTTACATTTATCACAAAATAATAATTAATCGCCTTTGTCGTCTAGCGATCCAGGTATTGGATTTGACTTCATGAGGTCCCGGGTTCGATCCGGGAATCGAGGGGCAACAAAAAGAGAATGCGGTTTTTTCCAATTTTCTAATAAATAAATATTGCTCGGAATTGGATATGTACCTGGTTGGCGATAAGCTTGCCACGTATCACATTGTGGGACTTCTTCGGGGGTCTTCGGGTAGTCGCGGGTGCTTTGGTTGTGCCTCTGGCCTAACTCTTCGGGGATATGGGCGTGAAGATACTTACTTCCGTATAATTATTAATTTCAAAATTTTAAAATGTACCTAAATTAAATCCTTAATTGCCTTAACTTTTTTTTCAAACCTAACTAGTCACGTAAAGAAACGGCAAAACAAACTTATATTTTGGATACCTAGTGAACTATAATTTGGCTTGGTAATAAATATATGTATTTACTTTTTGTATTGCGCGTACGTCCGTCTTCATACGAAACATTTGTGTCATAAATACGTGACTACGTCACCAATTCTAAAGTAATAAGGACTCTGGCAAATTTTCACGCCCTTCAAGAAACGGGACTATCATCCTTACATTATCTTTGGGGACACAAGGATAGATAACCGGGTAAAAAGGACTGTCCTGTTCAAAACGGAACGTCTGGTCAGGTTAGTTATGATTGATGGTTGATATTTCTGAATCGAATAATCGATTCTATATGATAAATAATTTATTTTTGATAAAATGGATGCCTTTAGAAATCTTGATGCTTTCGATATGATTTTTGCTTTCGGCAAGGAGCTTTTAGTTTTTCTGTGTTCTATTGTTAATAACCTTATCTAAATCGGTATTTTCGTATCAAATAATCAAAACTGTATTTGATATATTTCGCTTTTGATCATATTGCTTTTCCTGCCGCCATAACGTTCCATGTTCCTGTTTCCAGGGTAAGTTAGCCGGTAAACTTACTTTTGCTCGAGGCCTAACATCCCGGCCTCAGGTTGGCAACGCTCTATTACCACCTTTGGTGTCTCTAGGCGGCGTAAATTTCTTACCATCAGGAAATCCGTCTGCTTGTTTGACTTCCAATATCATAAAAAATATAATTATAATCATTGCAAGAAATATATATCAACACGAGAAAACTGTCGTCTTCTCATGTTAATGTATTATTGTAGAGTTTTATGGTAATAGGAAGTCATGGCTATTCAACTCTACATCAGAGCAAGTTGACAACGTACAAGCAGGAGACTGGTAAAATACAACCGTCATCTGCACCATAATCCTTACTGGTATGTTGACTGCTCATGGCTGAAACCTTAAACCACGTCAAGTTTACCATAGCGTCTACTCAACCAGCTTTTCTACCCGTGAGCACGGAACACGACAACGGCGAATACTAATGTTATGGCGACGGAAGAAGTTAATGCTGTACCAATCCGAAAATACGAATATAAATATAAAATCCGGGAATACGGGGGAATGGTAGAGTTCTAAACTGTACCACCTACTAATGAAAGAAGGCCCTTACTCAAATGAAATGCTTGTGTTACGGGTAACGTCTGCCCCCGTCGAAAATCGAACCGAACTGAATTTAGGCACATACACTAACTCT
>NJDD01002062.1:163917-179260 GCA_002245505.1 Calephelis nemesis
AGGACCGTATTAGTCCGGGCTCCTTTGCAGAATATACCATCTGCCTTTCCTTTCTTGCCAGGCAGCTCGTAAAAGGCAAGCATAGGCTTATCATCACTAACACCGTGACATATGACTAGGTGGTAGAGTTTCGCAGCGATTCGCCCGGATTTGTACCACGGCCTTACCTATACCTGCCGCCATAACGTCATGACGTGTTCCGGTTCGGAGGGTAAGGTAACCGGTAAACTTACTTTTGCTCGAGACCTAACATCCTGACCTCAGGTTGGCAACGCACCATTACCATCTTTGGTGTCTCTAGGCGGCGTGACTTTCTTACCATCAGGAAATCCGTCTGCTTGTTTGCCTTCCTATAACATAAAAAAAAGGAGACTTGTAAAATACAACCGTCATCTGCACTATAAACCTTACTGGTATGTTGCCTGCTCATGGCTGAGACCTAAAGCCAAGTCAAGTTTACCATAGCGTCTACTCGACCAGCTTTTCTACCCGTGAGCACGGAACACGACAACGGTGAAAACTAATGTTATGGCGACGGAAGAAGTTAATGCTGTACCAATCCGGAAATACGAATATAAATATAAAATCCGGGAATACGGAGAGAATGGTAGAGTTCTAAACTGTACCACCTACTAATGAAAGAAGGCCCTTACTCAAATGAAATGCTTGTGTTACGGTATTGGTCAACGAGACTAATACATAGAAATCTTAGTTACAAAAAAATTAGACACCGAAATCAACTAACGTCTACCCCCGTCGAAAATCGAACCGAACTGAATTTAGGCACATACACTAACTCTTTGACCAACGAGGCGGACAGTGTTATTGCAGACTACCATCTCTTGTTATCTCTAGAATAAGAACTATACTATAAATATAATCCAGAAAACTAAGCTTTTAAGCTTATTAATCCACCAGTAGGCGATGGAGTTGTCACAGGAAACCTTTACGAAAGCTTAATGTCTTAATAACTCCAACAAAGCTCAATGAGACATGACGAAACAATAAACCAAAAAGGAAAAACTGCAAAAGCTCAATATAAATCAAAACTTGACGTTTATGATTCATCGCCTGCCACTGACGCCTTAATAGAGGTCCAGGATTCGAGTCCGACAGAGTTGGCAAAAAATTGAATTGAGTATCGAAATTGTGGCGGCCATTTTAGCGGCATTAAAGGGTTAATCCTGATGGCCATGTTGTAAAGAGGGTTGCATGTATTTATTGTATGTATCCAGCTTTTTTAGTATATCTTTTTTTATTATTATTATTTTACTTTTTTTGTTTAATATTATTATTATTTTCCTTTTTTTTATTATTTTGCCCCGTGTTGGTCCGGACTCCTTTGTAGAATAGTCCATCTGCCTTCCTTGCCAGGCAGCTCGTAAAAGGCGAGCGTAGACAGAACGTTACTAACACCGTGAATTCTGACTAGGTGGTAGAGTTTAGCAGCGACTCGCCCGGATTGTTACCACCGCCTTACCTATTCCTGCCGCCATAACGTCATGACGTGTTCCGGTTCGGAGGGTAAGGTAGCCGGTAAACATATTTTTGCTCGAGGCCTAACATCCCGGCTCCAGGTTGGCAACGCACCATTAATACCTTTGGTGTCTCAAGGCGGCGTGAATTTCTTACCATCAGGAAATCCGTTTGCTTGTTTGCCTTTCAATATCATAAAAAAAATGTCTTCTTTTTTTAAACATAAAACCGTGTACAAGCAAACTACTTTTCCTGATGGTAAGAGACAACCTTGACTTATAGCTTCTTTATCGCCTCCATGGTCTTGTGGTCCAGGTGTTAAATTTGACTTTATGATGTCCCGGGTACTATTCCCAGGTCGGGAAACAAAATGAGAATGCGGTTTTTTAACAATTTCCTGACAAAGAAATGTTACTTGGGATTGAATATGTGCGCGGTTGGCAATAGGCTTGCCACCTATCACATTGTGAGATATAGTGTATTGTATTGTTCAGGGATATGGGCGTGATAATACTCTTTTTTGACTTACGACATCATAGATGCGTCGCTGTCCTATGGTTTAAGTAAAAAAAAGTAGTTTAAGTAAGCGTAAAATTAAGTAGATATTATAGTCTGTCATAGTAAAATAAAGACTTAATATCAGGTTCAAGCTTAGAGTAATTTAGTGCACATTTATTAAAAAGACGGTGTAAAAGTGTAAGGTTAAGCTTGTAGGTAGGTAGGTTAGTGTTAGTAAAGAGCTTAACCAATTGGCATAAAACTTATATAGGATTCAGTCTTGGGATTTTACTCAATCCAATAAAAAATATTATCAAAATCAGACTAGGTTTTCTGTAGAAAATTATGTGTGGTCTATATTTAAAATGTACATATTGAATTGAGAGCCTTCTGTTTATTCGTTAGTTGAAAATTAAATTGCTACCCATCAAATTTTGTGACTAAATATCTTCGGCTAGTTGTGGGCGCCCTGGTTGTGCCTCTGCCTACCTCTTCGGGGATGTGGGCGTGAAGATATTTTTTTTTAAATTAAATAAATCCTTATTACTATTAACATATTCCTCGCCTCCGTAGTCTTGTGATTCTGTGAATTCTGTACTTGTGAGTCAGGGTTCGATTCCCGATCTCAAAAGTGTGGGACTAAAGTATAGTCGGCTGATCTTGGGTGCCTGAAAATCGACATTTACTAATCGTTGGTTTTACCTCTAACTAAATCTTCAGAGTTATGGGCGTGAGTATACTTTTAGTAAAAATTGAAAACTTCATTCTATTGACATAAAAAATGTTATATAGTTATATACTATAAGTTTCAAAAGATAAGCTGTAATAATTAACTTAGTAGGGCCCGGAAAAAATGTAAATCAAATATAACCATTTTAGACTATAGGTACCCACTACTGTATAACTGATATGTAACATATAATATACACATATTGTTATACTATGTATTTAAATTGAGTTCAGAACCAACAGGATTATAGTTCAGCAATCAAAATCCGAATAATAGACAAATAATTATATTTAAGTAACCATTGCGCGATAACTAAAGGTGAATCTTATATCTATTCTGTTTAAACCAGCATTGGATAAATAATAATATGGATAAGACATACGAGGTGACAACAACATGAGTTTTGCGATTTATGGGTGCAGGGTTCTCTGCTGGATACGAAACTTACAATGAAATAACTAAAGCTGAGTGTAGGGTGACTATGCTTAATTTCTGGTATAAATTAAATGGGGACCCCGGAATATCACGACTTCGTCTTTCGCTGATCTTTACTGATAATTCAGTAACGATCATCGATCAGTAACGAAACATCAGTGCTGTTACTCATATATCTCTCTCTATCTCTCCCCGTGTTGGTCCAGGCTCCTTTGCAGAATAGACATCTGCCTTTCTTGCCAGGCAGCTCGTAATAGGCGAGCATAGGCTTATCATCACTAACACCGTGACATCTGACTAGGTAGTAGAGTTTCGCAGCGACTCGCCCGGATTGGTACCACCGCCTTACCTATTCCTGCCGCCATAACGTCATGACGTGTTCCGCTTCCGGTAAGGTAGCCGGTAAATTTACTTTTACTCGAGGCCTAACATCCTGACCTCAGGTTGGCAACGCACCATTACCATCTTTGGTGTCTCTAGGCGGCGTGAATTTCTTACCATCAGGAAATCCGTCTGCTTGTTTGCCTTCCAATGCCATAAAAAAATCAAGGTGATAGTGTTGAACAACAGGTGGTTTGTTCTAGTAGCCGGCAGAGTTACACAAAAAAATTGGTCATAAGACAGACGCACCTGTAATACATTTGAAGTCAGTAAGCCATGATTATCTCTAACCATCAGGTGAACCTAATGACTGTGGTACATCTTATCACAACAAAGGTCTCAAAGGTCGCCAACGTATCTGTAATAATACTCTTGATATTGCGGATGTCCGTGCGCGACTTGCTCATTTGTCTCCTCTTATATACATACAAAAAAAAAAACACCATAACGCATTGTCATATTGCTGAGAGGTAGGTTAAGTGGCAGACACACAATTGGCACAAGTGGCCTGACCTATCGAGTCACGTGACAGAAATGCACCAGTTAGATATTCCCGGTAGTATCTATAAGACACAGTCGTTTCCTACCATCAAATGAGTTGCCTACTTATTTAGTAAATACGGGATCACAGATTAGGTAAAAGTACAATAAGCAAAAGAAATATCTGACCCCCTTAGAGTTCTTAGAAAGTATTAGTACAGTGATCCGTTTGCTTGGAGATATTCCGTTTGCTTCCTGTACTAAAGTACAGAAGATGCACTTTAGTACAAAACATAAACATAACTTAAGACGTGACGTATTGACTAAACCATAAAAATGTCAAGCATGCCAATCGATATTCAAACTTTAAACTTTGGAAAAAGAATTGAGCGTACATGACGTCAGATTTTTACAACTAATTTTGAAATAAGAATCTTCAAGGTAGGCGCCTGAATTTACTTAAGCTGCCTAATAAGGCCTTCTGACGGGATCAAATAATAATTTTCCCTTTAGTTACAAAGACATGGTCACCCTAAGGGTCAGGGGTTCGGATCGGTAGCTGAGATGATAGGATCTGATATCGTGTCGCGGCAGAGGTCGCGGCTTCTGTATTGAGGCCCTTTGTTTGATGTACCTCCGTGCGCGAGACCTGCTGGGCAGAGTCTTTTTAGTTTAATATTTACATACAAGAAGAATTTATGTTCTTGACCTATGTAAATATTACGAAGATTGTTTTCTTTAATTTGTATTGAAAAAAATTTACAAAATACGCAAAAGTACAACTAGGACACCTATTATTAGCCAAATATACTACTCAGTCCTAAGAATATGATTTGTGTGTGTGTGTATCTTAATAAAAAGTAAACATTATTCTTTTTCTTTATTCCCATATTCCAGGGCACCTACAATTAGCCTATGGTCATTTTAGTCATTTCATATGATAGGTAACAAACCTATTACCAACCCGGCACTAATTCAATTCCAGATCTTAAATAGATATGTATTATGGTATCTTTTTTAAGTATTTCTATAGATACTAATACATTAGTATCGTTGACAACCCATAACAAAAGCACAATATAATTTGCTTACTTTGGGGTAAATTCAATTTGTGTAACTTGTCCAGGAATATTTATTATTTAAAAAAAAAAAGTATCTTCACGGCCGTATCCCCGAAGAGGTGGGCAGAGGCAAAACCAGGGCACCCACGACTAACCGAAGGCACTAAGTCCCACAATGTGATAGGTGGCAAGCCTATCGCCAACCGGGCACATATCCAATCCCGAGCAACATTTTTTCTTAATTAGAAAATGGGATAATCCAAATTTTCTTATTCCCGACCCGGGATTCGAACCCGGGACCTCATGCAGTCTTGTCCAACACTTGAACCGCTAGACCATACCGCTACCTCTAACTAGACCTAACCGCTAGATATTATTTAAATATTTTTAAAAACAACTATCATTTAAATTTATGCTAAATTCGGTGTTGAATAGTACTCTACCTTTTTATTGCAATTTTGACTACCCTCTCATTGCTATTGTCCTTCCCTAAAAATATAAAATTATTTAAGCACATAAGGGCCACTTGCACATTCCCGGGTTACATTTAATAATGAGTTAAATTGTCAAATATATGGTGATTTAGCCCTAGTTAAACGCTAACTCAGTGTTAAATACTTAACCCAGGAACGTGCAAGTGGCTCTAATAGTCCATTCATATTTTTGGCATCTATAAACAATTTTTATTGTTAGAAAATTCGTGTACCTGTTTTTATACAAAAAAAAACATGGATTTCATATTGATAATAAAAACATCATATAAAGGTGTTACAAGTTTAAAATTTTAACCTATTTGTATTATTTTCTGAGCCTCACAATTTCATAAAATTCAGGCGTAGTCACCAACAGCAGCTAGTCACTGAATAGCCAACTTATCTCAACATCAGATAATCCTATTAATTCAAGAACCGATTTCCAACTGGATTGAGCAACAAACAAAACATTTCTCTCTATTAACAATTCAAGTGAGTCTGATACATCAAATTTTCATTTCATTCAACTGACAATGTTTTTACGAACAGACAGACACACAAATCATGATTATCGTGGAACTGTGACAAATGATTGATCACAGGCGAATGCTATTATGATAAACAATGATACATCCAGGTCTGCTGATGAAGAAGCAGCCCTATATACTTTGGTATAAGCATGATATGAATCTTTTCGAGAACGAATGAATGTGTAAAAAGTTATGAAATATGAGTAACTTTATTCTTAAACGACTAAAACGGACTGCACAAAAAGTGAATGGCCTGAATCTGATGATTTCGGAATAAGCAGATAAAGCAATGGCGCTTGATTCGTGTTCTCTTTTCAAATTTAAGTTTTGAATGACGAAACGGTTTTTATTTAAATTTCATTCGGTCATTCCATTTTATTTCAAAGTATGACGTCTTTTAAATTCCGTTATTTTTATAGAAAAGTTATAGTAAAAATTATAATATCATATCATTTGTATCATACAAACACACATACAAAATCCTTACTACTTTCTTGTGTCTATGCTTAAAAGAGATATAATATCGTTACGTCTTCTTATGAATAAGTATCTTGTGCCATAGTGTTTGTAGTTCTATAAACAGCTCATCCGATTTTCATGATTTTTTATGTATATTCGGCAGGTATGAACAAATAGGTAAAAGTATGTTTGATAGCGCTACTTGACATAGATGGCAGAACAATGGTTGTCGTATTGACTGTTATAATTAAGTACATTTTGTATCAAACATAATAATGGCAAGTCAGATTTAGTTTCAAAAAATTTAAATTATAAAAGTGATAATTGAAAGTCAAATTTTAATGTCTAGTTTAGCATTTTATGGCACTGAGTAATATTTGCTTGTCCTAATATGGCAGTCCTCTGCATCTGAACCAATCATGATGAAATTTAAGAAAAGGATATTCCAGGACCCGTGGAAAAACTCAATCTTTTTTTTCTCTTGAGCCCTCTGCCGCTTCAAAGAAATTTATTTTTAATTTATTAGCTTGCAAAATTCTTTAGCGACACTAAGATCAATTATTTAATACAAAAACATACATATCTTCACGCTAAGTCCCTTACGTAGTAGGCAGAGAGGAGTGCCAAATGTCACGATCCTTGCAAACCTACAGCTAGATTTCTCTGCATTCATTTTTTCTTTTCTTTTTTCCTTTTTTATTTTTCTTTTTTCTCGTGACAAAAAAAAATGGTTGCTTTTGAATTAAACCCCAGTTACACTATCTGTTCATCCGTGACTTTGTTAGCAAAGAATTTAATTCCAAAAAAACTCTTTGGGAGTTGGTTCTTGAAAAAAGTAGGGTACATCATTAAATACATACTTAACAAATCTGGTCAAAATCGATTTCGCAGTTTAGCGGTGAAACATGCAGACGGACGTTCGCATTTATAATATTAGCATGGATTACCATTACCATTAATTTTTGCTTGAATGCTGGGTTGCTGTCAAAATTGTAGGTCACTTTTTTATAAACTCTAAGGCAAACGGGCAAGTGGATTATTTGAAGGTGTAAATACTGCTGCCCACGGATATCTCAACTAATTTTGATACAAATGTATATCGTAATTTGTATTTTGTGTGAGAAAGAGTTGTCTATACGGTAGTACTATTACTTTTTGACTATATTCTGCTAAGAGGTTACATTTTCTTAATTACATTAAAAAAAGGAATACCAAATGTCAAACATAAGAGACGTATTTTCAACCAGTACACAAGCTATAAATTTAATAATAAATATTGAGATAAGATCTGAAAACGTTTAAGTTTAAAAGAGGGTAGTAAAAAATGTACTAGAACTGATTAAAAAGTCACGTCCGCGGTGTTCCAGCACCAAGTTTTAATTGCTTCCAGATTGGCTTCCAACACCTTAAGTTCATCTCATGAATTAAATATTACTTCCTCAAGGTGTAACTCCTCGTATATTGGAAAATAGTGTAATTTCAGTTTTTTATGGGAAAATCCAGTAGACGACAAGCTGGATTTTCCCATAAAAAACTGAAACCCAATTCTCCTGAAACACAAGACAATCATGGCCTATAACACTTTAGATGTTAAAGGTGCGTCGATCCTGTAACCGAGATATAAGTAAATGTGCAAGTCTATCGGCTACCCATAAGTATCTTCAGGCTACTATACCCGAAGAGGTAGGCAGAGGCAATACTAGCTCACCTACGACTAGACGAAGACACTAAGTCCCACAACCGGGCAAATATCCAATCCCGAACAAATTTTTTTTAACAGAAAATTGAAAAAACCAAATTTTATTTTTGTTGTCCCACCCGGAAATATAACCCGGGATCTCTTGCAGTCCAACACTTGGACCGCTAGAAAACACAGGCGACCCATGACATGACAGTACTAATAAGTTTGGTAAGGCGCCAGGAATTAATAAAGTTATGTATCTCTTTTTTGCCAAGTTACTGCATAGCATTCGACCACCAGCGGTCTTATTGTGGGTAGGCAGTTCATGTTTGTGTCTTTGGGTGTAGATAGTTATAAAATGTATATCATTATCTTTTTTTTATGTGATAAAATAATTTGAAACAAAGGCTCTCTTGGTTAGTGTTAGTTGCAGAAAAGAAAATGTATAGTTTGATATTATTTCTTTACATGTATGTTTAATGTGTTTTTTATATGTATTATGTTAAATGTATACACTTTTATTACTACCAAACTAAAAAATAAAACATATGTTTTAGTAGTTATTATATTATATTATATTTGCTCTATGAAGACCCTACCTTATTTTCAATACATAATATGACGCCTTAACCCTAAGGTTACCGGTTCAGATAGTTTCGAAGTGTTAAGACAGTTTTTGTGTATCTTAAGATAAATAATATGTTGTACGATAAACGAAGCATCCACAACACGCAGTGTTTCAAATTCCAAAACGTTGTTTCATACTTTAGACCATTGTTACTTTTTACTTTTACGTGGCATTCAAAAAGTGTGTTAGACGTGGAGTCAACATGGTGATGGGCTACGTGGTCTGTAAACCAATCAGAAAAACCCCTGAGCCAATTACAAAAACCCCTTAACGGGTGCAACACAAAAACAATGCAAGTATATTTGATATTTTTCATCGTCGGCGCTTGGTAAAACTTCCAAATGTTTTTATTTTTAAATGAAGTATATGAATGAATACGAATGAAATATACTTCATATTTAAATGAAGAAACTCTTGTACTGTTTTCCGTATAACTTACAATTTATTATTTTGTAAATAGAATACCAGTTTCGCTTATACAGCATCATGATAAACTACTAGTTTAAGTTTAAGTGTTAGCCCTTATGACACATTTATATTTACAAAATAAAAAATAATAAGTGATAAATCAAAAGAAGTGTTTCTTCATTTAAAAATATGAACCGTACAATTGTTTACTTCGTTTTAATTAAAATTATTAAGAATAGATGTGTTGGGAAGCGACCCCATTACCCGAATGTTCTATTAATAAAGTACTGTTATTTAACTAGTACACACACTTGGTGTAGAATAACTTTTCTTCTTCTTAAGACTCATTCAACGACAAGGTATTGGCCCCAAACGATATTAATATTAACTCTGGTTATAGTGCAGGTGGTAGAAAAATTTTCTATTTTAAAACACGCCGCACTAATTCTTCATGGATTGTGCAATTTAAAAGAACTTAAATATACAAATTACTTCCAAAACTAACTAATTTACACACAAAATTAAAGGTTTTTTTTGACTAGGTGGTAGAGTTTCGCAGCGACTCGCCCGGATTGATACCACCGCCTTACCTATTCCTACCGCAATAACGGCATGACGTGTTCCGGTCCGGAGGGTAAGGTAGCCGGTAAACTTACTTTTACTCGAGGCCTAACATCCTGACCTCAGGTTGGCAACGCACCATTACCATCTTTGGTGTCTCTAGGCGGCGTGAATTTCTTACCACGAGGAAATCCGTGTGCTTGTTTGCCTTCCTATAACATAAAAAAAAAGAATTAGTGCAGCGTGTGTGTCGTTACCGTCAAATGTAACTCGATGTTAGTTAAGGATTCCAAATTTTTTTTAAGACCCAGACATATTTAACTTTGATTACTACTAAAATTAAAAACTAAAAACTAATGATTATTTTGACTCGTTAAACCTCGATTTTTACGAAATCGGGTGATAACTTAATGCACAATAATTAAACTCGACTAATAGCAGATGCATACGTGCGAGTCAAAATTAAAGACCTTCTTTATAAAAATCAGATAGCATAGCCGGAACGTGTATTTACGTAGATGATTAAAATCACAGCCTCAGGGTGGCAATGCAAATCCATCTCCTTATCCAAATGTTAAGAATGGAGACGCAGCAGGAAAGCATCGTTGCCTTCTATCACGCTGAGGTTTATTCCAGTTTCCAGTAAAATAAGAAATATCAAAGAAACCTATATCCGATCATTAAAACAGTAAATCACATACATACGCAATTGGTTAAACATTCACGATCCCAGCATCCGTCTTCATCTGCCACCGTATCACCCCCACTGAGTTCCTTTTGGCTGGTATTGCCAGAATACCAAAACTTTCCCAACATTAAGGGAAATGTGCGAAAATAACTTTACACAATGTATTAATGTCTATACGCTAAAAATATGTTCTAGAAATTAAAAATGTTGTAAATAGTTATAAATAAAAACATTTTTCGAGTTAGTATTGCTTAATAGTATAAGTATACAGTATATTTAATTATTTTAAATTCAGAAATTTTGGAAACTGGCATAAATGCTTTAAATATATCGTTGTATCAATATGCTATGAGTAACTATAACAATGGCATATTTTTCTATTATTTTTTTCATCAAACAAAGAAAGGTTAGCAATATGCGCAGAGAAAAGTATGTAAGTATATCCATGTATTATACACACAAACGCTTCGTGAACAATAGCAGCGAGATTATAAAAAAATACATTCTTACATGTTACTAAGTCTTACTCTCTTACTCCAATCTCCCAAAACGTGATAATGTCTGTGAACTTTTTCAGGAAAATTGAATACTCGCTCTGGCAACCTCAATCTGGGGGGTCGTTTTTCGGTAAAACGCATAAATCCAAAACGATTTATTCCTTCAAATAACCTTTTATTTGGCCGACAATTAATTTTGGATATCTGTCGCGACGAAATCTCTCTGACAGTCCAAATAACAATTATATAATTTTTTTACTGACATTATACAAACTTAACTATTTTTTAGTGAACATTGATCGCTGTCTAAACGTATGGTGGATAAGGTTGAGTTTTGATGAAGATGCGTTACTCAGTCGATAATGGTATAATTGTTGATTTGTAAAAAGCGAATCGATAGGTTTTTGCACTGATTCGAGAGGGACCACACAAGTTGGCAGAAAACATTGGCTTCCGATCACTTGCTCCAAGGATCAATAAGTGAACTTTAATGTATGGTGTTAGAATCCATAGTCCTTTAGGAAAGTTTTTTTGGGCGTGTTCCAGAAATTCGCCTTATCTTTTCATTGTAATGGTGACATAATTATACCTTATTATGTTTAGTTATTATAGGACTTCTCTGGAAGGTTGTAATGTTACCCGTTAAAACGAAATGTTTGTAATTACCCTGTCAAGATTTTTTATGTGATAAGACGAATAAGTATAAAGTTCTTGTGGTGGTAAAAGTGGCCTATAGCCTCCATAGATGTTATAGGTGCGTTGCTGTCATGCTGCCGGGATTTTTACAGATTAGCCTATCCTCTGGACTCGAACATGACACTGCCGTTATGGCGGAGGTAGTAATTAAGTAGAGTAACAGTAGATCCCAGGCAAGTTGCTCCACAGCACTCTACTACCAGTAGTGACCCATGGACCTTTCAACCTATGTTCGCTTCAAAGGAGGTCAGACAAGAAGGCAGATGGTGTTTTTTAATAGGTGTTTTTTAATAGATACGAACCTATACCCCGGGATATTT
This sequence comes from Calephelis nemesis, assembly GCA_002245505.1. Classification (NCBI taxonomy): domain Eukaryota; kingdom Metazoa; phylum Arthropoda; class Insecta; order Lepidoptera; family Riodinidae; genus Calephelis; species Calephelis nemesis. The sequence goes on from NJDD01002062.1 coordinate 175,920, forward strand.
TAACTTTAATACTTTTCTAGGGCTTCATTTTTTACAATTTTTTGAAGAAAAGTTTTCTCCTCAGACTGGATTCGAACCCATGCCCTTCGTCTCTCGCTTATGCTCGTGGTTTGTGCTGAAAACTAAAATTATATTGTGATGATGGTTTCAATTTCTTTCCCATCAATGGGAGGTAAAGTTTTTATTCTTCCAAAATTTGTAAACTTGTTTCACTTTTAATTATTATATTCAATTATAACATATTAGTTATCTTAAGATACACAAAAACTGTCTTACCACTTCGAAACAATCTTAACCGGTAACCTTAGGGTTAAGGAGACATATTATGTATTCAAAATAAGGTAGGGTCTTCATAGAGCAAATATATCTATAGTCTATACTAATTAAAATATATACTAGGCATAAATAAAATATATACATTTAAAATAATACATATACAAAAACACTAATCACACATATATAGAAATAATTTCTATATAATAATAATAATAAACTCTTTATTGTACAACTAAAACATGAAATTGTTACATATTACAATTATAAAAACATATTTTATACAAAAGGCGGTTTTATCGCTAACAAGCGATCTCTTCCAAACAACCAACGCTTAGAAGATAAATACATTAAAATAAGGATAAGGTACAACAACTGTTTATAAATCTATCAAATAATTAATTTAGGAAGTAATCTAACTTTTTAAAACAAGTGTTTTAATTATAAATTAAAGTTAAAACAAACAAATAAAAAAATAAATTATGCACATTAATAGGTAGTGAACATTTTCCAAGTACATCAGTTATATATACATTTTCTTTTCTGTAACTAACACTAACCAGGAGAGCCATATTATGCTTCATCACTATTTATCACGTAGATAAGATGATTTTATACATTTAATAACCAGCTCTACCCAAAAACACAAACATCAATTGTCTACTCTCAAGACCGCTGGTAGTCGGGTGCTGAGCAGCAACTTGGCAGGGAAGAGATCCATGGCTTTATTAATTCCTGGCGCCATAATGAACTTATTTTGTACTGTCATGGGTAGGATGTGTGGTCTAGCGGTCCAAGTGTTCGACTGCATGATATCCCGGGTTCGGGGATATGTAGTGTTAACCAATTGCATTCATGCAAACCACTTTTTAAATCATTAAAAATTTTATCATTGCCTTCTTTCTATGTCTTGGCTGTATGTGTATTTGTAAAAAAACATTATCATTTGTTCAAAACAAATGCTGAAATGTTGAGAATTTCATGTTTTAGAAATAGTGAGAAATTGCATGTGCCGATCCGGGTGGAGCAACAAAAAGAAAATTTGGTTTTTTCAATTTTCTGTTAAAAATGTTGCTAGGGATTGGATATGTGCCCGGTTGGCGATAAGCTTGCCACCTATCACATTGTGGGACTTAGTGTTTTTGACTGTTCGTGGGTGGACTAGTTGCGCCTCTGTCTACCTCTTCGGGAATATTAGTGTGAAGATACTTATGGGTAGCCGATAGACTTGTATATTAACTTATATCTCGGTTACAGGATCGACGCACCTGTAACATCTAACATGTTTTAGGTTATGGTTGTCTTGTGTTTAGGAGAGGCGTGTTGTCTATTGGATTTTCCCATAAAAAACTGAAATTCACCTATTTTCCCGATTACCGAGGAGTTACACCTTGAGGAAGTAATATTTAATTCATGAGATGAACTTTAGGTGTTGGAAGCCAATCTGGAAGCAATTAAAACTTGGTGCTGGAACACCGCGGACGTGACTTTTTAATCAGTTCTAGTATATTTTTTACTACCCTCTTTTAAACTTAAACGTTTTGAGATCTTATCTCATTATTTATTATTAAATTTATAGCTTGTATACTGGTTGAAAATACGTCTCTTATGTTTGACATTTGGTATTCCTTTTTTTAATGTAATTAAGAAAATGTGACCTCTTAGCAGAATATAGTCAAAAAGTAATAGTTCTACGGTATAGACAACTCTTTCTCACACAAAATACAAATTACGTTATAGCTTTGTATCAAAATTAGTTCAAATATCCGTGGACAGCAGTATTTACCCCATCAAATAACCCACTTGCTCGTTTGCCTCAGAGTTTATAAAAAAAGTGACCTACAATTTTGACAGCCACCCAGCAGTCAAGCAAAAATTAATGGTAATGGTAATCCATGCTAATATTATAAATGCGAACGTCCGTCTGCATGTTTCACCGCTAAACTGCGAAATCGATTCTGATCAGATTTGTTATATATGTAGTTAAAGATGTACCCTACTTTTTTTAAAAACCAACCCCCAAAGTGTTTTTCTGGAATTAAATTCTTTGCTAACAAAGTCACGGATGAACAGATAGTGTAACTCGGGTTTAATTCAAAAGCAACAATTTTTCTTGTCAAGAGAGAAAAAGAAAAAAGAAAAATAAAGAAGAAAAGGAAAAAGAATGCAAAGAAAGCTAGGCAGGTTTTGCGAGGATCGTGAGAATTTTGATTTGGTCCTATCTGCCTACTTCGTAAGTGACTTAGTGTGAAGATATGTATGTTTTTGTATTGAATAATAGATCTTAATGTCATTAGAAGAATTTTACAAGGTAAAAAATATGAATGAATTTCAGCCTTGTTCTACAAATAGTATTAGATCTCATAATATTTCTAATCACAATAAAACTATGTTTTTAACAGCAGTAGATGAGCATGATCTAATTAAGGTAATACATAATTTGAAAAACACAAGGGCAACTGGCTATGACAATATTAGCACAATAATATTAAAGAATGTTGCCAGTGTGATATCAAAGCCTCTTTGTCACATAATTAATTTATCATTTTTAGAAGGAAAATATCCTGATCGTTTAAAAAAGTCTATTGTCAAGCCATTATTTAAAAAAGGCGATATGTGTGATTTGAACAATTATAGACCCATAACTTTAGTTCCAGTAATTTCTAAGGTTTTTGAAAAAATAATGTATGATATCGTATTTTTATTTTTTTTTAGCACTTGCCCTGTGCGTGGGATAAATATTGTGCGTGGGTACGATGCAAGAAACGAAAGTTATGGCCATTCTAAAATGTGAATTTCATCGGTGATGAACTCATTTGGTGGGTACTCAGAATTGTGTATCTATAGGACATAACTACCCGCGTTAACGGGTTAGAAAGGAATTAAAAATTTCGCCACGGGACTTGAATCCTCAGTAGCTCAATTGGTTAGAGCATTCGTCGGCTTGAGACGAAAGGTTACAGGTTCAAATCCTGTCTGGGGCGAAATTTTTTCTTTCTTTAAAATTTATAGAGATAATGTATGATAAACTATACAGTTATTTACTTAATTTTAACTTATTAAAAAAT
>NJDD01002063.1:2761-15406 GCA_002245505.1 Calephelis nemesis
CACACACACACACACACACACACACACACACACACATAGCTTATTAGTAAATTGTAGTTTTTTATAGTAAATATATACAGTAAAACATAGTGTGCCTAATTTTAAACTGTAACAGGAAAGAGGAAGCGGTACCTACAACACAAGTCAACACTTAGTGTAGGTACGGAATATTAATAATGAAAATATAACTACAATATAAAATGTAAAAATATATGTACTTGTAATAAACATTGTAACACGTGTTTCTGCTAATAAACATTATTATTATTATTATTATATCGCATGTATATTGGGGCTTTTAGCCAGTCCAATGTAGACGCGAAGGGGCGTTTCATAAATTTTATAATTCACGCTCGCCCTCGCAACCGCGCTAGGCTCACAGTGTGGGCGCACCCTTACATTTCTACAGATGTAAACAACAATTTTTTGGTTAAGCATTAATAAAGTAGTCATATGCGACTACTCATGCCAAAAGAAATAGGCGCTTACATTAGTAAACCAGTGGCGATTGAGTATAATAACGCCCATATCCAAGAAGCGCTAGGCAGAGGCGCAACCAGGGCATCCACGACTAGTCGATTCTAACTCCTACAAGGTGATAGGTGGCAAGCCTATTCGCCAACCAGGCACATATCCAATCCATCATCCCTCCCTCATCCATCCAATCAGACGGCTATCATAGCACTTACACCAACATGAATAGAGAATGCGGTGGTAGATATTAATCAGTTGGAATGTGGCACAGCACTCTCACATCTAGTCCAGACTGTCTGCACTGGAACTGACTTTTTATTAACAATTTATTGAGTCCCTAACCCATTATTAACGTGTGTTCGACTTTTGGTTTCGATATAGGTACACAGTTCAATTCCAAAAAAATAAATAAAACATTTTTTTAAAATAGGTATATGTTTTTTTATTAACATATTGTTGAGACCCTAAACCCTTCTTAACGTGTATTGATTTAAACATTCTTCAAATTTACAAAATTCAATGAAACATCTTTTTTAAAACTATTCATCTGTGGTCTAGCGATCCGGCATCGGACTTGATTTCTTAAGGTCCTGGGTTCGATTCTCGGGTCAGGCAACAAAAAAAAGGTGTGTGTGCGATTTACACACGATAGAAGTGAAACTTCAGAAAATCGACAAAAGAATGAGACGAATATATATTTGTGTCTCTTACCTGCGAAAGAGTGAGATGAATATATATTTATGTCTCTTACGTGTCGCTTTTCGGTTACACCCAGTTTGAAATCACAACGATTCTAAAGAAGTTTCACTTCAAAAATAGAAAATGTTTATTTTCAATTTTCTAAAAAGTAATGTTGCCTATGATTAGATATGTGGGTACATATCTAATCATAGTTGGCGATAGGCTTGCCTAGATGGCTTGTCTCACAATGTGATAGGTATCCTAGACTTAGACGTATTTTATGGATGCCCTCTTACACATCACGAGCCCCTCACGAGCAGTCGGTATATGTTCATGCTAGATGTATATCGGTGGAAAAGTTCGACATTTCCAAACATTTGGCAAGTGATAACAATGTGTTGCGTGTATTGGACATCGATCCACGCTTCGGACAAATTAACACCGTTTCTAAAGTTACATGTAAACGGATACGGTTGCGGTCACACATTTTTGAACCGGTTTCATAAAATACTATTCGAATTTCAAGTCAATGATATTTAAACAACCTAATTGGCTTTTGATATACAAATACATCCTTGTTTTTAACCGAATCCAAAAAAGAGTAGGTTCTCAATTAAATTTTTTTTTCACGCGGTTACTTTTTTGTATGACATTGGAAGGCAAGCAAGCAGACGGATTTCCTGATGGTGAAAAATTCAAACCGCCTCTCTAGTTGTCTCTACAACAAAGATGGAAATGGTGCGTTATCAACCTTAGGACGCAAGCAAAAGTAAGTTTACCGGCTACCTTACCCTCCGAATCGGAACACGTCAAGGGCAAGCGCTGACGTCATAGCGGCAGGAATAGGTAAGGCGGTGGTACCAATCGCAAGTTGCTGCGAGACTCTACCACCTAGTCAGATGTCACGATGTTAGAGACGGTAAGCCTATAGGTACTCGCCTGTTACGAGCTGCCTGGCACGGGAAGGCAGAAGGTCTATTCTGCAAAGGAGCCCGGACCAACACGGGGTAAAACACGGCCAATTTAGAATCAATTTTAGTATAACTGAAAAGCACTAGTAGGATATTGATACAAATTGATTTGGCATCATCTCAGAAACATAAGCCACATTTCGAAACAAGAATTATCATACCGCGACGTGATACCTAATAACATAGTTGCTGTCTTATTAATAAGACGTAAATTACTCCAAGGTTCAACCAGGTGTCATAGTTTTTATTACAATGAGATACAGACTACAATATCAACTTAATTTTACTCCTGCGTTAGTCTACGGTTATTAATAAGACGGTTGGAGTCGGTTTTTGCATTTTTTTATATTATCGTTTTTGCTGTCATCGCACGTTTTCGGTGGTCCGAGTGAGCTGTCGCCATGATTTCCTCCACTAAGGAAGGATTTCGCAGTTGGAATTGAGACTATTCAAATATTTTTGGGAGAAAGGAAAGAAGGTAAGTTCACCTTTCACTCTACACATAGGAAATCTACGACTATTCTGACCACTGATGCTATCGCAAAAGAAATAGATAAAGAGGCTGTATCATTTATATAGCTTTGTTAGTCGAGTAGGCGAATTTCGTCTTCGTATCGCTTCACATTAACAGTTTGTAAGAACAACAAGTTGGTTAGAAGAGGTAGTTTTTTATGATATTGAAAGACAAAGAAGCAGACGGATTTCCTGATGGTAAAAAAAATCAAGCCGCCTAGAGACACCAAAGGTGTTAATGGTGCGTTGCCAACCTGAGGCCGGGATGTTAGGCCCCGAGCAAAAGTAAGCTACCTTATCCTTCGAACTGGAACATGTCGACGGCATGAATAGATAAGGCGGAGGTACTCTGCCACCTACTCAGATGTCATGTCATACTCAACCTACCTAGCTTCCTTCACATTTACTACTCTTTATACGAGTACAAACACGTCGGTTTCGGAGACTCTTGACACCACCCTCGGTTTTTTCCGATCAATTTGATATTAATCAGTAATTGTCAGATGTAAATTAATTTTACTACTGTTATTTACTGTCCTTAAGTTATGTATTTGTTATTTATTAAATCCTGCTCACAATACAGTTAATCCGGTCACATTAATACATTCCAGAAGTGGATGTTTTTATGTTATCGGATATTTAATTAATAAAAACTTGACTATTTGCTTTCGATTCAATGCTTAATTATTGTATAATCTTAATTGATAACATCTTAATTATTGTATTCGAATTCTTCAATCTATAAATTTAAAAATGAATCTCCATTTCGCGTGATCATCGCATCACGCCTAAACGGACAAAAATACCAATTTTGATAGATTTTTTGATGTGTTATTTATCGTCAGGAAAAGGTTCTTATGAAGAAGAAACTGGGGAATTGCAAAATAAATGAGAAAAATAATGCTCAATCTAACTAAGTGGTCTAAGTGGACCGTTAAATCACAGAGGGGATCTTCTTCTTCTCTACTAATTCTTTTCTTGAAAATCTACCATTACTTTTCACTGGTGGTAGAGGGCTGTGCAGCAGCTTGCCAGCCTTGGGCTTGGGATCCGCCACCGGCTCTTGCTGAAATATCTCTATCGTGTTCCAGACCTGTAGATTTGCCGGTAGGATTGCCAAAGGCCTAGGCACCTCGACCACAGCGACGCACTTATAAAATCTATCATGTTTATATGCCTAATCTATCACATAAACGGGAATCCTGCTTCTATGCGTTCAAAATAAAAAAAAAAACAGCCAATAGCAACATCACTTTCGGCTACTTTCTTATCCTCGATTGGTCACATAATTTAAATATTCGAAGATAGTCATCAACAACCTGTTGATAGGTTTATTACGTACGGAATTTCGATTCCATCGGTTTGTTTTTAATTTATGGCACTCGAAATTTTAAAATTATTTTTCAATAGTCATTTCTTATAATAAATCTAGTCATTAAGTCGAAATTTATCGTGAAATCCTTGTCTAATACTTGTTTTACAATGCGTTGTTTTTTTTTAATTACGTCTTATGGCCACAGCTTACACTTATACGAATAATACGAAATACGAATAAGAAACGTATCACAGAGGTTCTGTAAGAAAGAATCTTCCATCATTCGAGAGAAACCTGCTCGTGGTTGAGAAGCATATAATATTACTTAGAAGTACGTAATAATTCTAAATATGTATTATTTACTTATCATTTTTAGCCCGCGAGTGTCTGTTATTTGTAATTTACCTATGTACATAGTATGTTATACCTATTTAGTACGATTATAGGGTTTACATCGATATTGTTTTTCAGGATTTTAAACATACTTTTTACGGTTACTGTATTTATCAAAAAATGCCGAAAACTCTTATTAATAAACATAAACTTAGGTACTCCAAGGTTCAACCTAGTACTATGGTCTTTATTACAATGTGAGACAGACTATAATGTCAACTTAATTTCACTCCTACGTTAGTCCATGTTTAATAATACTGTAAAAGTGCAGCGTATTTACAACAATGATGCTAGATTAAAACAGATGTGCAAAAGCAACTACAGACTCTTAAACGAAAAATAAAATATAATACTATTTTTTTATTCAACTCCAGCAAGAGGTTCTCAATTCGTTTCTTCTTTGTATGTTTGGCCTTTTCTGGAATGGTATTTCACTGTTCCGGGGTGGTGGTGTAAGATCCCTGTCTCAGGTTGGCAACGCACCATTGCCAATGGCAATGTCTCTAGGTGGCGTGATTTTCTTACCATAAGGAAATCCGTCTGCTTATTTGCCTTTCATTATCAAAAAATAAACCAAGCATACAATTTGCCCAAGATACCTATTTATTTATTTCGTGTGAAAAAAGTTGGCAACCCTATTAGCATCAAACCCTAATGTTAGTTCAATTTAGTTATTCATACAAATTAACGCCTAATTTACAACAAGTTATAACTTGAAAATTTAGTTATAGGTGACTAAAAACAAACAGCTATTATCTTCAACAAGCATCTATCTTCATGTCTAGGTAGGTAGTTCATCACAGTAAAAATGCAATCTTCTCACCCTGATTATAACCGCTTATTCCTGATACCATAGCGTCTGTGCTCGCTACTGTCATGTTTCGACCCAGATCGCAGGTTAGGCGGTAAATTGACTTATTACGCAAAGAAGAATGTACCATTGCCATCTTTAGAGTTTATTGGTGACGTATGTGTCTTACCATCAGATATCCCGCGTCTTATTTGCTATCCGATTTCTTAAAAAGCCAATGTTATATAAAACTACAGATATAAAAGATGTTACTGGCGTGTTGACGATCTGCATTTGTAAAACTTCATACGTAAGTTTATTTAAGTTTAGAATAATCTAACGTCATAAGCTTTGCCAAACGACAAATTAAAACACTTACGGCCGCACTCAGAGACATTAATCATCATTAAAGAAACATTTTTTTCCTCACAAGCTGTTAGTGTCTGTTAATTTCAAGCGACACGAAGTTCGCCGGATCGCCTAGTTGAAGATATAAATCACTTGTTTGTTTTCATTTTAATAAAATATTTGCACACCAAAATGTGGTAGGATAGGTTGGTAACACCTTCTTAACACACATATTCGAAGTGAATAATTTGCTCTTTATTTCGAAGCAGCCAACATATAGGTAGCAACAGGGATAAGAACATATATAATACAAAAGAAACATAGACTCTATGTTTTATAAAAATCAAAGTTGCACTCGCTTTTTGCTGTAACTGTAATATCCTCGTTGGCCGATCGGTTAGTGTTATATTATTAAGGTTCGTATTCCGACAGACGGCGTCACGCATTTGTATGATGGACATCGAAGTCAGATATTTAATAAAAAATTAAATAGGTTTTTTTTATATATATATATATATAGATAAATAGATTAGTATATTAAAATGGAATCGCCTCCTAAGTTTTGTTTTCTTTCAAAACGTAGTGTTAAACAGTGCTACTATTTAAATTATTCGCTTTCCCTTTACACTTTTTACTCCTTTTATACTTTATACTTTTATTTTTAAATTGGCTGACCTAATCTAAATTTAAATGAAATGATTAATTATGTACTAACAACTCTGTATAGATATATCTTTAAAATGCATTCGGATTTCCGAAGCTTGACGAATACATCCGAAGCGCATAATTTAAATAGTGCTACCATAAGTACACAGGTACTTATAAAAATTTCTATACTGTGGTTTAGTAAAACAAAGTAAACATTTCGTGGGTGGTTGATTCTATTATGAATTAATAGCTTATTTGACTAATGGGATTATATTCCTACAAATTATACATACGGCGTAACTGTCATGTAGTAAATAAGTTAATTTTAATGCTTAGGCAACCCGAATTTACTTATTGATCCCGGGCTTTTTTGACACAATCCATACTAACATAGTGTGATATAGTGATACCATGTGATAGTCTGTTGCTCTGTAACGGCTAAACCGCTCAATCGATTTTGATATAATTTGATGTGCATATAGCTACAGATCCAAGTTGCCTTTGGTTTCAATAAAAGAAATAAGGAAAACCTACTAGAACCTACCTTACCTGTTTTGCGATTCGAAGTTCAAATGTTAATTATCCAGTGCAACTGGAAACTGGAACTAGTTTGAACCGGTATTTAATCAAGTTACAAATTGCATATATACACATATAACACTATGCTATAACATACGTATTTTATATGTTAACAGTACATATATCCAAACAGTTACATAACAGTTCCGGAGGTACAGATAATTCGAATATAATAACACCACTTCAGATAATTACACAAAAACATATAATCACATCAAAGTATTAGACTTTGATGCGGATGAAGCCACTCTTACATGTTCACAACATGACAAAAAGTAACATCTCCGTATATCATGGCGTAGGAATGTGACGACTCAATCGCACATAAATAAAACTTGTCATCCTATCCTATCCTACTCCTTTACGCAAAAACTGTTGAACCGATTTTCATAAAATTTGGCACACAGAAAGAAGGTAATTTGGATTAACACATAGGATAATTTTTATTTCGAAAAAATATTCCTGTTGGACCATTAACCACGCGTGCAACAGCTAGTATTTAATTATAATCATCTCTCTCGTCTTGTTAAGGATTGTCTTTGGCCACCTAAGTATTATTATCAATGTTTTCTGAACTTAACTTGCAATGTCACTCGTTAATAACATAAAATTAGTGTTTTTAAAAGTTACCACAATTTTTCGTTCATCAAACTATTCCAACAGAAACAAACTTTTAATTAATTTAGTTTACTGGATCATCAATTTAAGACAGATAGATGATAAGATTTTTTTCATCTTCATGGTTCCATGCCTTGTTTGTGCTTGGGAACTTTCTTAAAATCTAATTGGAACAAGGTGGTTGCTCTTCTGTACCCTTGTTTTGGACGAAGAGGGAACGAGGCGCAGGCGAGCGAGTCGTACGACAACGTAAGATGGTTTAGACTTCTGCGTGGAGGAGGGTGGGGTTCTGCCATCTTGCTTATGCCATCGTGCCAATTGTCGCAGACTCCGAGGTGAAATGTCCTGCGTCGCCAAACCCTACTTAAAACTATCTGTGACAACTGTTGTTTCAGAATTACGGAAACTCGAGATCAAGCGTCGCCAGGACAGTAAAAGCGCATTCTCACATTTCCTATCGAGGATCAAAAATTAAGGAGGGGCTTCGGCAAAAATCATTAAGTGTCACGATTTTGGATCGGGGAGGTTTAAAATTGTAAAATACTTTATTAACGCGGCAGAGTTTATACACTGCTAAGAAATTAAAAACACTAGAATTAAAAAAAAGACGTTAAAAGCATGGCAGTAAACCATACTAATTATTTTTAACCAACTTCAAAAAGGATTAGGTAGTAATTTTTCGTAATAATAGTAATCGCGTAATAAAAACAGAACATTATTCTGTTTTTATTACGCGATTACTTCGCTAATAACGAATTGATTTCGATTATTCTTTTATCGTTTAATCGAAAGGTAAGTTATGATTCTGCAACGGTCCTATTTGAATTTGATCAAGTCTGCTAGTTGGTTAAGTAAAATAAATCTGAAAAAAGTATCTTCACGCCCATATCTCAAGGGGTAGACAGAGGCATAACCAAGTCACCCATTACTAGCCGAAGACACTAAGTCCCACAATGTGATAGGTGGCAACCTATCGCCGACAGGACACATATCTAATCCCGAGTAACGTTTTTTTAATTAGAAAATTGGAAACACCACATTTTCTTTTTACTTGTCCGAGCCAGGATTCGAACCCGGGACCTCATGAAGTCAAGTCCAACACTTAATGTAACCGCTAGAACACAGAGGCGATAATAAATCTGCTAAAACTAAATATATTTAAGAAGCGTTTTTTATATAGGTACTTAGACTACGTGGTACTGAAAATAGCGACGGGTTTTTGCAGTTTTATTGCTCCTAAATTATTGCAAACATTATTCAATTTACACGCACATTTTTTATATTTTTATACTCGCATCATATCGTTGTTTCGCAACCATATAATGTAATAGTTTAGGTAACACTTTATTCAATTTGGTAGATTAAGTTATCGCATTTCTACATACGTTTTAAAATAAATACATAGAAATATAATTCCTGGACAAGTCACACAAATTAAATCTAACCCCAAAATAAGCAAATTATATGCTTGTGTTACGGGTGTTATGTATTAGTCAACGATACCAATACATAGAAATAGATAGCAGAATAAATTCATTAAGCACCCAGACACGGAAATGCAGGCATCTAGTACTAGGCATAGACTAATGCTTGCCCTCGTCGAGAATCGAAAACGTAACTCGCGTACGCTAGCCACGTCCAGATTCGATTTTTTAATGGGATTATATAGCGAACAAGCACACGGCTCTTCTATTGGTGGGAGAGAACCACGGCCTATGGACACTGTCGATATTACAAATGAGTCGTTATCCTGTGGTAGGGACGTGAAGCCTATAGTGCAAGTTTATCGGCTACCCTTTTTTGTGAACCGGAAAATGACAGTATCATCATGGCGGCAGGCACAGGTTAGGCGGTGGTGGTAGCAAAACGTATTAATACGTCACACGCTCTGGTGATTTTATAAATCTAAAGAAACTGTATAACAAGTAAAAAAAGTCTAGTATATACAGAGACAAGTGCATTCGAATAAACAAAAAAAAAAGAGGTGTGGCTATGTCACGGACACGGCCGTGAGTTGTACGTGCATACCTTTACGTAACGGGTAATATGGTAGGGGATCTCAAGAGGGGATTTTTGCAGTTACTAAGGCGCGTATTATGTTACGAGTAATACTTTGTGCCACGGTAAAATGCCTCGATTATGTATCAAATCTCCTCATAGAAGAGCACGTGTAGGATATTCTTTTTTTTTGGTTGTAAATACTCGATCGTGGCAGATTAAGGTACGGTGGATTTATTGCTTGCCAATTAATACACATTGAAATATTCTGATGATTTGAAGCACGGTGACGTACGGAAAATTTTTCAAAATACATGTCACATATATGTATATAACAATATATATTAGCCATTACGACGACCTGTCTGATTTACATATTTTCATCATCGGAGACACATTAGCCATGTATAAATGTAACATATGACGAGCTCGTCTATGATCTGTGATCTGTGAATGTAGCAGTTGTTCTTTAATCTTTAAGATGCTTCCCGCACAGCTGAAAATATAAACATGACATATCTTTTTTACACTCCGCCATTCGCCATGTAATCGAAAATGTGTGTCGCCATGACAAGGGAGTGACAATTAATTTAGCATTCTAGGCTCCCGTACTATATTAATACAAAATATTATGCGTCAGTCATCACTTCTCATTTGTCCTGTGGTCCTAGCTATACAGTGGCCTAATTAAATATGGGGTGGAGAAGATAGATAGATATGTAGATTCAACAACAAACTGTCTTTATTTTTTTTGTTTTGATCAAATTGATCAAAAAAATAAAGATTTCCTCAATCAGTGTTTCCTCTCCCACTCCCGATATTAAAGCAAAATTAAAAACTTTGCAGCATTATTAAAGTGTATCAGCAGATCTATAATTATACGTTATCAACAAAATGCTATAATAAAAATAATAAAACGCTATAGGATGATGAATGAACCGTATAATCCAAACTCCTTATACTCAGGAGCGCAGCACAGTTTCTAAAAATAGCTAAATACGTTTTCAAGGTTCATTATCTCCTGCTTCATATTAATTGCCCTTTTAAAACCACAAACCTGTTGTGAAACGAATGCCAAGTTTCTAGTACGTATGCATTATGCAATACTACAGGGCTGAATGGAGGGGCCCAAGGGCACAGAGAATTTCTACTTGTTTATTTGTACACGAAACTGTATTAGCATCAATATTCTAGTACGTAACATGCATTATACAATGATACTGGGTGGGATAGAGGGGCCTAAGGGCACAGAAAATTTCTACTTATTTATAAAAAAAAAAGTATCTTCACGCCCATATCCCGGAAGAGGAAGGCAGAGGCACAACCACTACTAGCAGAAGACACTAATGCCTGTTTTCACCAAGAGCCCCTAAACTTTAGGGAACCTTTTAACGTTACTTACGGGACTGTTACAATATAAAACCGCCCCCTTAAACACGTTAAAAGGTCCCCTAAATATCTCTTGGTGAAATCGGGCATAAGTCTCACAATGTTGATAGGTGGCAAGCCTATCGCCAACAGGGCGCATATCCAATCCGGAGTAACATTTTTTTACTAGAAAATTGGAAACACCACATTTTCTTTATGTTGCCCGACCCAGGATTCGAACCCGGGACCTCATCAAGTCAAGTTCAACACCTAGACCGCTAGATGTGGAGACGATAATACTTGTTTATTTGTACACCAAAACTATACAAAGGACTAACGTCAAGATTCTAGTACATATTATGCATTATATAATACTACAGGGTGGGATGGTGGGGCTCAAGGGCAAAGGCAATTTCTGCTTGTTTAATTATGTACACACCAAGATTGTACGAAGGACTATTCCCAAAATTGTAGTACATACGGAAAACTCTTGATACACCTAATACCTAATACCTAATAAGTAAAATGGACAAAGGATGACTTAATGCATTCCATCATTTTCTACCACTGGTAGACTACCAGCCCACTAACAGCTGAGAAATGTATTTTTTGTCTTCATAAATATTATATTATACCATTAGAAAAATCTGTGTATACCGATTTAAATTGAGCATCCTCAGTAATTAGATCGCCGTTGACAGTCAAATTCTTTAAGACAAAATAATTTATCTCGGGGCCCCATATAAACTGATTTGGGGCCCCAAGCAGACAATGCTTGTTTTAATATGGAGTTATGAATGACACAAAAAACCAACTTTTGACATTTTATCATAATTATGTCTAATTTTTAATTTCTTTTATAAAAAGGCATCATTCGTCCAAGTGATCTACATACACGAATATCAAAGTTGAGAGTCATAATTTCCTTGGTTATCCCAAAACTTGAGGATATCATCATCAGACAGCCAACAAGCAGACGGCTCTTCTAAAGATAAGAAATAGCCGTGGAACTATAAGTACAGTAGACTTCAAGGATGCGTTTCTGTCCTATGAACGAAGTGTTAGGCCTTATGTGTATCGGATACCCTACCCTTGAACCAGAACATTTCACTGTAATTATAGCCACAGGAATAGGTAAGACGATGGATACCAACCCGGGCAAGTTTCTGCACAGTCTCTACTGCCGGTGGTCTTCTTCCCACAAAGGTGGTGGTGGTTTTGTAATGCAACCCGTATTTAACACAATATTTTAGCCTTCTACGACCTGTACCCGGCAGGAAGGCAGATGGGTAAATTGATAGTATAAAAGTATTAAAAAATATATATTAAAGAAAAATATTGAGATAAATAAACTATTAAAACTTCGACCGCTTTACCACAAACGCGTTTGCCAGCAGGCACATCGCAACTCGCAAGCAACAAGGAAAACATTAATATTATATATGCAAAGTGTGTATGTAGGTATGTTACATATAAAGCGACTTACTATTATAATAATTTCAGCAAAATAATGATTATTTATAAAAAAAATATCGAAATGAGAAACAAATTCAAAACAATTTTTATGATCTAGTCACCCAACATTCGACTAAAAAAGAACATTATTTTTAAAACTTCTCAAACAGATTTAAACATGGAATTTCAATTTCCGACTTATCTTCAAAACTTAATTATTTTATCGCATGTTTAAAAGAACGAAACGAGTCAAGCCGTTTTTACAATAATTTAAATAAAGAACGACTTGAAACAGTTATACAGAATGTTTTTTTAGCTTCAGAACTATTTTGCAGACCGGTTTCAAATTAACCACGGTTAAACGAATTAAGATATTAATATACATATTAGATGTTATTATTAATAATAAGATATAAATTAGAATTTATGAACAAATTACACACATACACAGACACACTCGCTCGCACTCACTCGCACGCACGTAAGTACGCACG
>NJDD01002063.1:15436-40341 GCA_002245505.1 Calephelis nemesis
GAAGTACTTAATTTGTAGGTGTACTTTTAGGCTAAGCATTTGTATCTAATAAACTAGGAAGGTGGGGCACTGGTGACATGTCACTCGAGGTACATTTTACCCATTGCAGGCATCAGACTCACAAATATACTAAATTAACTTCGCCTGATAACTTAAAAATAAAACAAATTTCAACTATGTGAGAGTAAAAAATAATACTATATTAATAACTACGACCGTGCCTATTGTCAACCAGGCACATATATACAAACCCTAGCAATGTTTTTTTATGAAAAGAAAATTAAGAAAATATATATATTTTTGTTGTTTGCCCTGGGGAGAGGACCCGGGACCTTATTAAGTCAAGTCCAACACTAGACCGCTTCACCAAAGGCGATCAATACTTGTTTTAATATGTTAGTTTATTTGTCAAATACCATAGCGTACACTCGCCATGACCAGTGGTCAAGTCATACCCTTATCATCATCATCAGCGCCATTGAGATTCGACTAATGTTTGGATTTCATTATTCTAGCCTTATTTTACGTGAACAGATATCACGCTTTCTTGTTAATTATCCCGATAACGATATACTTATCTCACTTATAATTATCAACGATAACCACGAGATGGAAATATGTCCCGTTTTTTAAAAATTTATTGAAGCTTGCCAGTCAGTAGTAATAAGCGCCATATTTGCTGTGCTAGTGGTGCACTCATGAAGTTGTTACGTGCGGCAATCTGTACGTAGATATTCCGGAACTTAATAGGTTAATAGCTACTATATTTATTATAAATCGTAATATGATATTATCTATGGTAATACGTTGTTAATTGACGGAAAAAACTGACGACCAGTTTAGATACGAAAAAAATATGGCCACCTTAACCAAAATACTCCGTATTAGACCGGGTGTCCTATGTAGAAAAAGACCATCTGCCTTCCTGCCAGTCAGCTGCTAAGAGGCCGGGCATCGGTTAAATGGGTAACAAGACGTAATAGAGAGTGCTGTGCAGCAACTTGCCCGGATAGGGACCCATCGTCTTACCTATTTCTGTTACAGTGTCATATTCCGTTATTAACGATATACTTGCACAATAAGCCAAATATCTGGGCCACGGTTATCTCTTACTAACAGGAGAACTGTGTGTCTATTTGGTATCTTATCACATAAAATATTGTCGCTTCTGTAGTCTAGCGGTTCAGTTATTGGATTTGACTTCATGAGGCCCTACGTTCGATTCCCAGGTTGGGCATCAAGAAGAAAATGTGGTTTTTCCAATTTTCTAATTAAAAAATGTTGCTCGGGATTGAATGTGTGCCCGTTTGGCGATTGGCGTTCCAGCTATCACATGGTAGGATTTAGTGTCTTCGGCTAGACATGGGCACCCTGGTTGTGCCTCTACCTCTATTCTTTTTACTGTAGTATAGTGTACACTCACCATTATCAGAGGTCGGTCTATGGAGCTTCTTGTATGCAACGCCGCCGTCGACAATGACGGTCTTGTTATGCTGGCTGACATGGCGGGCGCCAACATTTTCACTACACTTTTATCACAACACTTCACTTATAGTTTATTTTATTTATGCCCGATTCTTATAATCAACGAACCGTAATACTTGAGCATAACCATTCGCCCCACAAAGTGTTCAGCTTCGGAGTTAAAGTCTCAGCGAAGAGAGATCATAGATTTTATTATACGTATAAAAAACTTCCGTCTCTAAGCAAAAGACTTTTTTCTCGAACATATAAACCCAGTATGAATTACTTTTTGCATACATAAAGAAAGTTTTCTTTCACACATTTTGACCAGCTTCATATATATATTATCTTATAAATAGTTTAACAGTACTCTTAAACATAACCGAATAACATTGTAAGAGACTGATTCCTGCACTGTGATATTCTGTGTTAGCAGATCATCTAGGCCCACACTTTAGACCATGGACACTTTAGTATTCTTGTATACACTTGATATAGTAATAAAATAAAGATACAGGAAGAAATATTTGAACATCACTACATAATATAAAACAAAGTCGCGTTCTCCTGTCCCTATGACTCTTTGTATGCTTAAATCTTTAAAACTACAAAACGGATTTTAATGCAGTTTTTTTATACAGTGATAGAAGAAGAAGGTCTATATGTATATTTTATCCCGAAGCCGGGACGGGCCACTAGTAAATAATAAAAAGAAAGGTTTGTTTAGTGTCATACTGGCTGTAAATATTAGTTTCCTTCTGGACCGTAGATTTAAATTAAATTTAATAATAATCGGAAAATGGAAATAAAGTTGCCTCCAAGGTTACTTTCGTATTGCATGTTTACTACCGTCTAGAACAGGGGTGGGCAAATTCTTTTGACCGCGGGCCGGTAAGTTAAAAAAAATCTAGTGGCGGGCCAGTAAATTATAATTAATCTTGAGGCGGGCCGGTTAATTAAAACACCTAAAAATGGCAGTAAATATTACGATTATAAAACGTTGTATAAAGATAACATAAGGCATTTTTTTATTTTATTAAATAAAATAAAATTTATTTATGAAGTCTTAACATAATATGAAATACGCAATATATATGTTTGAAGTATCGATTCAGTACCTTAATTGTTCAAATTTTAATAGCCTTTTAACATTTCGACCATTCATTTTTTAAGGAGGTTCGTATTTTTTTCTAAAAAAACCCTCGGCGGGCCTGCTTAAAACCTCTCAAGGGCCGGATCCGGCCCGCGGGCCGTAATTTGCCCAACCCTGGTCTAGAATGTCTTTCATGAAAATTGATTACACGGGACAAGTGTTAAAATTAGAATATTTGATTCTGTACATAGTAGTGTTTATTTATTCAGATTTAATGGCTTAACGTTGACGTTTGACTATTATTAATGTATCTTGTCACTTATAATTATGACTCACCTAGTTGCTTTCACTTTTTTTTTTAATTATGTCACAACATGACTAGTAAATCTATTAGCCAGTCGTCACCAATACATATAGTATCACTTTGCATTTTTAAATGGTCATTCCGAATGCACTCAATAACTTTACACTTAGACGGTTGTTCTCCATTCGTATAACGGAGAACAAAAGTGGCAAATCATTGGTACGGGTTCAAATCCGGTCTGGGGCGAAATTTTTCTTTCTTTGAAATTTTGGAAGAATAATTTGTTTCAAGAGAGTTATCAAAAAAAAAAACATTTTGCAAAATTTAAAGTTAGTATGTTACGTTTTCGAGTACAGGAAGAATACACGGCGTCTCCTGTGATGAACTGGGTCCTCAGGGTAGAATAGACTATATTTTTCTCTACCTTGAAGCTCGTGATAACCGAGCATAAGTTAAATAGGTATTTGGTTACCAACAAGATCACTGGCAGTAGAGCGACTGTGCAGCTGCTAGCGCGGGTAAGGCGTAGGATCCCTGCCGTACCTATTTCTGATGTCATAATGATAATGCCATGTTCCGGTTCGAAGGGTAGGGTAGCCGGTAGAATTGCACATAAGACTTAAAACCCCGACCATAGGACAGCGACATAGGTATATGCAGGAGACGGTGTTTGTTCCTTGTTTTTCACATACAAAAACCTTTCGAGAAGAGAACACGGCATTTTCCATGACGTTTAACGAAAGCGAGTAACACGCATTAATTTTAAATAAACGCTTGTACTATTTTTACTTTTAATTTAATATTTCTCCATTCAAAAATATGAATATTTAAAACTTTTACCAAACGGTACGATGGAAAATATCAAGTATAGAGAGAGTGCAACTTATGTTCATATCATGTGAAAGAACGAGATAGACTAATTTTTGCGTTTCCCGCGAAATCGATTTTGAATTACGTAAAACCTTTCGACTCTACTATATGTTAGGTACTGAACTAGGCAAGAAGCGTAATTTTATAGCAACATAAAATAATTCATTATCAACAAAACAACTAATTAAATGTTCGTCAGTACCAAAACTACCAAATAGAAATAACAAAACAAGTACATATTACATTTTTACTGTCCCCGCTATCAGACGAAACGGAGAAATTAAATTAAGCACTAAAACTTTATCATAAAAGTATTTGGCGGACGTGATAACATTGGATCACTCTCTAATTATTATCCAACGCCGATAATAATAAATCATAAAATATAACAAAAATTCAATAACCACAGATAAAACCTGCTCTTAATGTAGCTACATTAAACTACCTCAAAAACAAAAAAAAAATCATCGAAATCGGTTCCGTGATAAAAAGTTATAATGCTACTGACAGACAGATACAGATACAGACACACACACACACACACACGCACGTACGCATGCACATTGTCACAGACAGAAATACACACATACACGCACGCATACACACACGTTCTACCCAAACACCTACAGAGCACAGACACTCCGACACGTCGAACTCCTAACACTTGTCTTTTCCATTGGGGTTAAAAAGTAGGAGTTTCTCAATTCGTATTTATATTTCGTTTCGAAAGACCATAATTCGGAGGTGGTCTCATATAAATTCATGAAGAACTTATTACCTAGATGATGTGGAACAATACAGAAACTCTTTAATATGTACTAAATAGGAAGAAATTACAAATACATCAGCAAATGAAACTTAAACTTTAAAATACACAAAGGCTGCCTTATTGCTAAGTCAACGACCTCCTCCGGGTGGCTTTATGGTATAGAACAAGATACAATGACATACTGTGCCATGGTGCTATTAAAAACATTAAAAATGCGTCTTACGCTTGAGGAAATAAAAGTACCTTCACGCCCATATCCCCGAAGAGGTAGACAGAGGCAAAAACAGGACACCCACGACTAGCAAGAAAATACAAGTCCCACAATGTGATAGGTGGCAAGACTATCGCCAACCAGTCAAAGATAATAGGTAAGCTTAAAATGTACCCTTCCCTCCTTTTCTTAAACCGTAGTCCTTTTATAAACTCATATATCTTTTCAGAGTACACGAAATACACTTTTGTTTTCTTCAAACTATAACCGCATCATTCACGCCGCCACAAAAACTTTGCTGACATCAGAGCTGTAAAAATTTGCTAAAATTAAACCACGTGTTAAATCACCGACGTGCTGCGTTTGTTTGGTTTGAATTTGCTAATTTACACCCGGATTTACCTAGTGGCAATGCTACTTTGTGTACATTTAAACATACTGGACATGGAGAATTTTAGTATATGTTAATTAATAAGAAATGTATGACTTTCAACAGATGTATGGTCATAGGAAATGTAACTTTTTTGTTACATCAGTTTCACTTCAATATTCATAAAATTAAAAATTTTTAAAACCCTCGACAAAATCTACTCGTAATGTAGTTAAAAAATCGTAATCATGTCAGGTTTCCGGCAAAAAAAAACCCTTATCGAAGTCGATCTATTAGTTCAAGGAGTAATGATGCCACAGATACAATCTCAGGAACGTCAAACCCTCTTTTTTCTTAAGCGCCGTTACCACGAGTTGGTATAGACTACGTTCGGTAAGTTACAAGTCGAAATCTATGACAATTTTGGTCTAAAAATGTGTTTCTCTTACGGCCAATGTTAATAATATTTCTCTAAAGATAGATTTCAAGCAATCTAGATAGCTGCTTATCCGCCGGCCTATCCTATACATAATTGCCATATAAATCCTGTCCTCAGATATGTTATTGGCAAGCGATATCATAAAAATGGATCAAAATATCAATCTTGGACAGCAAGTTTTGGATTAGGATTGATTATTAATATTGGGCGTTAGTTACCAATAGAGACGCTGTTCAAATTTTTCATACAAATAATTTACAGAGACAGAGAGATATATAGTAAACTTGACAAGCCGTAAACTCATGGTAAGGGGTCAAATCATTCATTATTTGCCGATAAGACTGTCTTCAGTCTCATGTAGTTTTTAGAATTATATAGACGCTTCACAAGAATCTTTGTATTGAATGTGAATAAATAGATTTTGAGTTTGAGTTCATGCACAAATTAGTTTTTCGTTACGTTTGTTATTTTTATTTGATGCTCCATAAAAACAATCCCCACTAACATTACAAGTGAAAAAATGTTTTTTTTTGTGTGATAAGATACCGAACAAGCACACGGCTCTCTTGATGTTAAAAGAATTATGGTCTACAGACACCATAGATGTTTTGGGCACGTATCTGTCTTGTGGTCGCAATATTGGACTAATAATTCTGCAAGTCTACCGGCTACTATACCTTCCGAACCAGAACACGACTTTGTCATTACGACAGCAGGAATAAGTGAAGCGGTGGATATTACTGCGAAACACCGTCACCAGTAGGCTTATTGGTAATGAGTAATGACTATAGTCTGTTTATTTTAAAAATCGAGTACTAAGCATATTTCAACCAATTAAAACGCGGCTTTATAATTTAACATTAACCACAAAGCGTTCTGATTGGTTGGACCAATAGCAATGCAGAACAATTTTTAGGAAGTCGTTTGTTAAAAAAATAGAATTAAACCTTTGCTCGCTTCTTACAAGCTGCCTGACAAGAAGGAAGACAGTCTTTTCCACTCAGCCGACCCGGACTCACGCGGAGATTGTTATTGATCCAATTAACATCAAAACGGTTTAACCAATCTTAATTAATTCTAACACAGAAATAGATCTTGAAAAGGATACAGAGCACTTTTTATACCGACACCTAAGGTTCCCACGGTAAAGCCACTTTAAAACGCAGGTAAATCCACGGGCAACGGCTAGTAAAACACAATTCACAGCTCTAACAATTAGTATATTAGACAACCTAGTGCTGACGCAACTATTCACATTGCATTAACATGAATTATTAAAAACTTTTTAATATTGCAATTACCTAATTAATTAACACCTGCCGTGTTTGTGTAAATAATAATAAGCTTAAACGCACTAAAACGCACTGATTACGTATATTTTTAACCGACATCTAAAAAGGAGGTCATAGTCGATTGTAGGAAAAGCAGAGAAAAAACAAAATGCCTTATAATTTAAGAATGTTCCGTGGTAGAGTTTCGTACCGGATTAGTACCACCACCTTATCTATTTCTGACGCCATAACGTTGAAGTGTTCCAGTGGGAGGATAAGGTAGCCGGAATACTTACTTTAACATCCCGGCCTCAAGTTGGCAACGCACCATATCTCTAGGCGGCGTGAATTTCTTACCATCAGGAAATCTGTCTGCTTGTTTGCCCTTCAATACCATAAAATAAAGAATAACCTGCACACCTAAAGGCTAAAACAATCAACAAATCCATACCAAAACTATAAATACGAAAGTATTTATTTTTTCATTTCCTCATTGTAATATATCACAACCGAACAATCATCAAGTCTGTTTATAATTTATTTCTTGCACTACAGAATATCCTAATTTCTAAACGTAGCTTGTAAACAATACGCTCAAACAAACTGTATACGTAAAGTTGGGTCATTTTAATAGATCACATTTGACACATCACCAAAATTCGATAGTGTAAATTGTTAATAACGTTAATTCCTTGTTTAACATTAATCTGCGCAATTGATTAAATTTTTACTCTAAAATACATGATAATTATTGTGATAATGACAACATAATTTACTTTACGATTTATTTTAATAAATATTTATTGAGTCTCACTTACGTCAAATGAAACAATTTAAATTGATTCTACTTTAGTGACCGCATTTCTTTAAGTGCACTAAATACCCCCAAATAGGATAGGTCCTAAATAAAATCGAGAAAGTTTACTTTGTATTTGTAAATTCATTTTTCCTACACTAAAACAGCCTGAACGTAAACTACCCTAAATCTATATATATATAAAAATGAAACCCGTTTTCCTTGGTCACGGCATC
Source organism: Calephelis nemesis (assembly GCA_002245505.1). NCBI lineage: Eukaryota > Metazoa > Arthropoda > Insecta > Lepidoptera > Riodinidae > Calephelis > Calephelis nemesis. The sequence goes on from NJDD01002063.1 coordinate 23,260, forward strand.
ACGCATGAATGGCTGGACCGATTTCACTAATTCTTTTTTTGTTGTATTTGTCATTGGAGAAGGTTCTTACGGAAAAAAATATAAAGAAAATCTCACAGAAATATTGAAAAATATACATTTAATTTTGCAGTTCAAATTGAATAGGTACTCATACGTAAGATAGGTCAGCTATACAAAATAAAGTAGTGTCTACTATCCTTCTATCATTCTATCATTGCTACGCTAAGGCGGTACAAGTTCGCCGGGTCAGCTAGTACAAGATAAAAAATACATTTACTTGGTATTCGTGCATGTATTTATTCTCTGTGAGTATTTACACGTGCTAAAACAATTTCAACAAAATCAACTTGACCTGGGCCGAATTCATTAAATTTGTCCTTAAATACAATTAGGGAAATCCCCGAAGGCTTTAATAATTTTATCTTTATTTCCGTCTTAGTTGGTTATGTTAAAAAGTAAATATATGTAATTCTAGTTGCGTCAAACATTACGCAAGTTACTTCCCCAACAATTTAAACATACATCGCAACCAGTCAGCATTTCAAACTTGGTCTTTCCGACCACCATTCTAGGTTTTATTGAAAAAGACAAAGTTACCTATGTGGTCTAGCGATCTGTTGTTGGTGTTGATTACATGAGGTATCAGGATTTATTCCTGGGTCGGGCTAATCTAAAACGCACTTTCCTAATAAAAAAAAACGCTGCACGGGACTAGGTAATTGTTAAGTTGATGATAAGTTTGCCACCTATCATATTGTGGAACTAAGCGCCTTCGGCTAATCTATTGCTAGCTAGCCCTTCGGAGATATGGGCATTAAAATAATATTACAAAGGATTTATTTACAAAGTACTTGGGGCAAGCGGTCACCAATTAAAGTGATCACCGACTGCGCCGTTTACGGACATACACAACCGTTGAGACTGACATCGCATCCAGTCCATGTATCAACCTTGGTCTTTTCGACCACGGTTTTATTGTAAAATATAAAACCCATACTGTTTTTACAGGACCTGAGGAAAAATATAAGATAATGTTAGACCTTTTAGTGTATTTTTTCCATATCCTGATGAATGAAGTCTTTAGTCTTAACTGCGCACAATTAAACTTACAAGTTAATTAATGTATCAAAGGATTATCAGCAATAATACACACATTTCACAGCTTTTAATACACAATAGACGGTTTTATAAAGCAATATCTACCAGTTAACCGTTCCATTTATATATGTATATATAAGGAAAGTTACAGAAGTCGAGGACATAAAGAGCATTAATTTATCAGCACCCTAGAAAGTATCTCCCGCCGGCACTTGACCAAAACGCTTCTTCTAAGATTTATATTTATAGCACAATAAAACTTCAAGAAACCGACTGCGACTTCAACTAGTAAGTCCTCTCCGTACACATAAAATGGTATTTTGACTAGAGGCTTGGTGGCATTGGGAACACTTTGTTAGACGCTCTTAATACAAAAAGTTTTTTTAGAATCGGTATAAAAATGACGGAGAAAACGATTAACACTCATGAAAAATATAACAGTCGAAGATACAACCTATTTCTTTCTTCAAAGTCGGTTAAAAACCCGATGAAAACACGAACAACACTTAAACATAAAAAAACTTGTGATATGAACAAAAACACCACACAATATGTGAGATTACGGAGTAGAAAGCTACGGTAGATTAACGAAAAATGCAAGACAAATCCGATTATTATGGCTGTAACCAATAAACGCTTTAGTTATATTTGTCCGCAGTTTTGTTACATTACATCTCGGCGTCAAGGATACGGAATGTTCAACGGCTGTATCGGTATTAACACTAAAAGCGCCCTGGGCCAAATTTATAAGCTAAATAAAATTAAAAATTTAAACCCACATATATAATAATTTGATTTAATAAAATCTCTACTACTTATTATTTATCGCCACTGTGATCTAGCAGTTAAGTTGTTGGAATTGACTGCATGAGGTCCCGGGTTGGAAAAACCCTATTTTCTTTTTGTTGTACGACCCGGTACAACAAAAAGAAAATGGGGTTTTCCCAATTTTCTAATAAAAAAAAACGTTGATCGGGATTGGATTTGTGCCCGGTTGGCGATAGGTTTGCCACCTATCTCATTATGGGACTTAGTGTCTTCGGCTAGTCGTGGGTGCCCTGGTTGTGCCTCCGCCTACGTCTTCGGGGATATGGGCGTGAAGATACTTGCGTTTGTTTTTCTATTACTACTTATTATTATACTAACTTTCTTACATAGCAAATATACAATACGAATGTGGAGGTAGCCAGACAGGTCTGGCAGAATCGTGATATTTGGCACTCGATACTCTCTGCCTACTCTATAAGGAGTTCGCGTTAAAATATGTATGCATGTATGCAATTTTCTTAATCAATTTAGAGAATTTAAAAGGTCTCGTCCAACGAGTATGGAAGTGAGGTGTATCTAGCGCCCTAGGCGGTGTCCCATCCACGGACTGTCCTAACACCGCCCCTGTCTACAGGCGACGGCCGTCTGTAATACTTATTATTATACCTATTAGTACTTTCAAAATAATCACTTTTTGTTTGCGGGCAGTTAACCACTCATGTTTCTCTCTTAGTCCGCTATATAAGCTCTCTCCGACCTTCAAAGTTACCTGTGGCTTCCACACAGTCTTTTGAGGTGAACATAAAAATCTTATGACTCGATATGCACCGGATATAGTCTCGATAGAAATGTACAGAACCTGTAGTGCACCCACGTCTATGTTTACCGTATAAGTACACGAATCGCGTTTTCTATTTACTTTTCATCATAAACTCGAATTGGGATAAATAATCAAAACCGAAACTGTCATGAAACTCCTGTACAATACCAAGTGTCATATACCCATCAAATAATTGTTAAGAACTAGTCGACCCGGCGCACTTCGTATAGCTTTACATAAACAGCTAACAGTTTCTATGGAAAATATCGAAGTGTGATTTTTCCCAGTTTTCCTTTACTTTTCGCGATTTTATCTCTTCATGTGTTCCTTTTCCTGACAATAACTAATACAACTAAAAATTATTATTAAAATTGGTCCATCCGTTAAAGTGCGAGGTGTTTTTTTTTAAAAAAAATATTAATAATTAGCTAGTATTACGTTCAAGAATGCAAAATGACACAAATGTCGATTCCAAATTCCAATTTGCATACTTTTGCATACTGGTAACAACTATTTCAATACCGCTCTCTACGTCAAATTGCTATATTTTGATGCATGCAATAAGGACACCTTCACACATTCCATCATTTAAAATGATATTGCCTTATGGTGACACAGTAAAGCCCGGGCTCATACTTAAATTGGAACGTTCAATCACGTCATACCAATCCCAAAACTGTTTTATTTAATTACAAAACCTATAATGTAATGTAGCTGAGAACTAGATCACGTCAGCATTCAAACAAACAAGCTTAGTCGAAATTCGTTCATCCGTTCTAAAGTTATGATGCCACTGACATACAATCACACACACACACACACACAGACAAGTGATACTTTTAACGCTCCTAGTTTTCCGCCTGGGCCTAAACATACACTGATGTAATAAAATGCACTGAAATAACAAATGTCTACAAGTCCCACACCTGAGCGGAATTTGATGGGATGTAAACTTAAAAAAAAGTTTGCAACACTAACGAACCGCGGCGGCTGGTGTCCCGAAATCTAGACAGGGTGAAGTTTGAAATATGTCTTTCTTTAAGATATTTCACGAAAAACTTACAATTAAAGAGAGATCATAAGTTTAGACATCTTACGCTATAAAGGTATATACATTGACTAATTAACACAAAAGTAAAGACCCCATTACCTAATACCGTAATGAGTTCAATTCAAAAGTCATACAAAAAGAAACCGATCGAGAATAGAAACGTTCCAGATTTTAGCAATCTTGTACTCTGACCCGTAAAACGTAATATCACTAGCCTAACATAGCACAGGCTGCAATCCTATGTGCAACATTCTTCTCAAACACATATGCCTACATCACATATTTTCAACAGTTTAAAGTCATTCAAAATGAAACCGTTCGAGAACGGATACGTGCCAAATTTTAACAAGCTTGTGCTCTGACCCATAAGACGTAATAACATTGGCCTATCATAACACAAGTTGCAACCCTAATCCCACAAGACTCCCAAACAAGTATGCCTACATCACATATTTTCAAAAGTTTAAAAAAAGAAACGCACAAATGTTATTGAAATCACAATTCACTAGTAAACAAACACGACAGGCGAAATCCGCGTAAAGACTGAACATTGTGAACAATACAACATTTCACGGTTCAGATATCCTACGTATTTCAAACACACATGGCGTCACACACGATATAGCACAAGTATTAAAACAACGGTGCCAAAACTCTCCTACAATCATCAGACAAACTGTACAGTCAGACCAATTAAAATAGATAACAGTACACAAGTTCATCATTAGGTACAACCTTTTCACGATTAAGAGCCTTTACCATGAGTTAGTATAGAATACGTTCGGTAAGTTACATGTCGAAATCTATGACATTTTTGATTTAAATATGTGTTTCTCTTAGTTACCAATAGAGGCGCTGTTCAAAGTTTTCATACAAATAATTTACAGAAGCGGTAGCAAGTATAGTAAACTTGATGACAAGCCGTAAACTCATGGTAAGGACTAAGACCCTAGACTAAGATTAGTGGAAACCTTCACGCGATATTTTCTCGAATAAGATCAACTGCCCGCCAGACAATTTATCAAAAACTATTTTTTTATGTGGTAAAATAGTGAACAAGCACAAGGTTTCCTGGTGATAAGAGAAAACCGCGGCCTGCAGACATCATAGATTTAGATGTCTCGCTGGCCTGTGGTCTTAATATAAATGTCTAAATGCAAGTCTACCTGATACCATACCCTCCGGATCGGTACATGATTGATGATACTGTCATTATTGCAGCAAGAATAGGAACCGTTTTTGATCCTGACCCTGAGAAGTTGTTGGACAGCGTTTTACCAGTGGAAATTTTTCATAAAAACCGTCATGTCAAACCAGAAACTAGAAAACATTTACTTATTTATTTTTCCTGAATGGCAGCCTTAAATCTGTCTGTCCCTATGTACGCTTTACAACTAGGCAAAGTGATTCAAGAGCAAGGTATATGTCTTCTATAATATAAAAATGAATTGCTAAATGTGTTGGTAAGCGCATAACTTCCAAACGATTGAATCGATTTGGCTAATTAGTTTTTTGTTGTGTTAGATATTGTCAGAACAAGGTTTTTATGAAGAGAAAAACGGAGAAATTTGCAGGGAAAATGGCAAAAAATTGCATAAAAACTAAGCAAGTGAAACGAAGTTCGCCGAGACAGCTAGTGAATAATAACATTGAAGTTTATCTACCCGTGCTAAGCTGAGACGGACTGCTAGTAATACATACGTATAAAGGAAAACTTATGCCAGCAAAAAGTTAAGCTCATATAATAATGACAGAAAAAAGTACATAGGTGGTGCATAAAGTTACACAATATCAAAAAAACAAGGGCAGCGCCAAGGGGGCGGAGAGAAGCAGCTGCCCTTTCTTAGAGATTTTAAAAAGTTGTAAAAATATAAAACAACTAGTCCTAAGTATTTTACTTGTCTTATTCGATTATTTCCGCTTTAAATCGAAACTTGAATGAATTCAACAATTCTATTCCTAATAGGGCTGTTGTGTCAGCTTGCGTCCATTTAGTGGAGTTTGCAGGTTTGAGGTAAATTAAAAAAATGTTCTAGATCTAGTATTGAATTAACGAATATTGTAACCCAGCCGTGGTAAAGTCTATTTTAGGATTAAGCTAAGTTTTAGTTAACCAAAATGTATAGTGATTATTTTTTAATAATTAAAATAATCGAAATATGGCGATTTGACCAGTTTGCGTCCACCAATTTAGAAAGGGGTTAAAGGGAGATTTTATTAAGAAAATTTATAGAAATGTTGGGTTTTAAGTCTTTCTTTATAAATACATAATATGTTCATGCCTAGTTCCGAATATCGAGTACCAAGTGTCACCAGCTTCTTTCACATTCATACCTTTTTTCAAACAAATAAGCTGGTTGTGGAGACTGTGATGGCAAGAGTTGGCCCTGGGTTAAATTGCCATTGGAATATCAACTTAGCTCTCCCCGGGTAACTAAGTACGACCTTCCAGTTTCGCAATGTATATCTGTACTGGCAATCTTTAATCTGCCATTCTTTCAACGTGTACCAAAAAACGGAACATGCCCTTACTCTATATTGTAACAAAATACTTATTTTTAATCTCGCTCTTTCTCTGATCTTATTGTTACGATTGCCGTCAATTAAACTATCCCTGCAAAAAGCACTACCCGGATAAACAGATTCATTTATTTGCACCAGCGCTACTACGTCTGCTAAAACTCTTAAATACCTACGTTATGACTACATCTCTTTCATGTGCTATTTTGGTTTCATTTGCATTCAAATGTAGATACGCCTTTTTCTTTCCAATCCTCATTCAGTTTGCAGCTCAGATGATTTCTAGCCCAAAATTACATCATCGATTGTTTATATAAGGCAGGTCACCACTAGGTCATATAATTTTTTATTTCGCATCCACAATATCTTAATTTTAGAATAGAGACATTTTAAAATCTTTAAAAGATTTTGTTAGATCTGCAGGTAGCCAATTTTCTCTTAGAGATTTCACATCGAGCACGTCCATTTTACAAAAAAATTTAGTTTCCTTCAATTTTTACCTATCGTGTTCCCTCTTTCGTTGTTGATATGCTCTTTATCTTTTTTTATTTTCTAATGAAAACATCGTCATCCGGGATAGAACATGTGCCCGGTTGGTAATAGGTTTGTCATCTATCGCATTGTGGAACCAAGTATCTTAGGCTAATCGTACGTGCCCTAGTTGCACCTTTGTCAACTTTGGGGAGTACAAGCCTGAATATAAGTATATTATAGTATATTTGTCTTTATGTCGTTAAAATTTTCTCAAATAGCTGCTTGTGTATAAGTGGAAGAAGGCAGAAACAGTTTAATGCACTTGTTTCCTTCAGGAGCGGTGGTCGGTTCTAGTCCCGATGGGATTATACAATGCACTTTACCGACTACCACCTATCTATAACTGTCTGATTTAATTTTATAAATCAGTTACTTAAGATTTAGCATTTAAATAAACAAGTGGACGCAAACTGGTATATGGTATAATCCGTCCATCCAGTTTGCGTCCAGGTAAATTTCGACATCTATATCTTTTTCTATTACCATAATTATGTGAACGCAAATTGGCTATGTTAATAAGCATAATAAAAGTGGTAAAAACAAAATAAAACCCCATCCTTATAACATATTTCTTTATATTAAAATAAAGGATCAAGTTTGAAATAGTAAGATGAGTTCGCATCCACCCTGGACGCAAACTAATTCGTGAAATTGGTATACCAGTTCGCGTCCACCTCATTTTCTCCTTAAAAATACAATAATCAATCAAAATCATCATTATTTATATTCTTTTATTCATTTGCAAGGTCTAGGAACTAATAAAATCTTTAATTAAAATTAAAACATTGATAAATTACGTATGAAACGCGCGCCGGTTCACTACTTTTTTACTAAAATTATAGCTATTTACACAACTTTTTTGTATAGCTAAGATTCATTATTTTTTTTAAACAGGAAAAATTATGTGAACAGTTCTTTTGTCTTGGTATACGTGTTACTAATATATTGTTTTATAGGCAGAAACGACTTTTAATTTCCCTAGTTTCTTAGTACACTTATTTTAAGGGTTTTTTAAACGGTGTCCGAGAAATGGACGCGAATTGATGCGTGGACGCGAATAGGCACAGATACCCTATTCCGTAACCTTAAATACTCACTGCTCTATAGTGCTGTTAAAGCGGGAGAGGGAGAGGGAAGCAACATATGAGATTCATGTAATACAAAGACGTTTGTTAATTTATTCAGTCCCTACTTAAGGGACCTTCTGTCTTAGTTGTTAGGTAAAGCTGACCTAAAAACACCTTGAACACCACAAATAATTTAAATCTTATGATTTTAATACATTTAAGATTCATATAATTTGGCAATAGCAGTAGCTAAAAAATAAACAAATATGTTTGTAACAACTTTTAAAACATATTAAAAGCTAATAAATATATTTCATTTCTTTTTTTCCCGTGAACTACACGTTCACGAAAAAAAAAAGAAATGAAGGTGGAGCGATCCTTTAGTAGCATCAGAAGACTAAAAAGCTAGCTAAGAAGCAGCATTGATGAAAATTGCCTTAATCGTAGATATACTTATTTTCTTTATTCAGGAAACCAAAACCCATATTAATGATCTGTGTGCTTATTCTTGAATCTCGATGTCATACGAATTGGAAATTGGAATCGTATATGTCATTTTAGGTACTCTTGAACACAGCACTAGCGGATTATTAACATTTAGTTCCAAATAAATTCAACCAATCTGATAAAATAATGTATTGCTTACTATTAATTAAATTATATTAATCCAGTACTCTGTTCAACAGTACCTAAAGTGACATACTCGATTCCAATTTCTAATATTGCATGAATCGAGCTCCAAGAGTAAGCCTACTGGTCATGATGACTATGCAGAGAAAAACGTATTTATAGAAACTTATAAGATTTTCGTAATAAAGTGGTTAAGAAGTTAACGAAAAACCTCCGACAATTATTTTTTTAATTAACCTTATAAAACAAAACATGTTTGAAGACCATTAATATATTAAAGAATGGATTATGGGACCTGGCGGTAAGATAGGGAGAAGAAAAGGAACCTACGTATGTATGTAAAATGCTAAAAATCTGGTTTTTATTGTTTTGCATTGCAAATCCAACGAATCCAAAACCATAAAAATTTATCCAGCAGATCTCGAGTTATAAATGTTGTAACAAATCCGACTTTGTTTTACATACCTGTATAGATAACTATGCTTAGAAATGATTGGTTCTTAAATATATCTCTTCTTCATTTAATTTTATTGTGTAATATTTGTAATAAAATTTTAAAAAATAGGAAAAAAAAGACAAGCCCGCTGAGTTTCTTTTGCTCGATCTTCTCAATGAGAAACCGCGTTACGACCCGGTGGTAGACTGAAATTGATAGAGAGGTAGCCTAGAACCGGTAAAAGAACATGGCGAAATTAGGAAAAACGATATTTTAACTTTTTCCATACAAACTGAACTGGCGGAACGAAGTTCGCCGGAACAGCTAGAACTAGATATTTTGTAAAGTTATAAACGTAATACCTTTTTACGCAACTTAGATTTAGTATTTTTCTTAATTATTTATAACTAGGTAAAACTTATTGTAAAAACGTATAGGTATATTGGCCCATAAAGAAACTATTCATTTATTCATTTATTCTGTTAAGACGACTTGCACAGCAATATTTTTTTGTTTATTGTATTTACATATTTTTTAAATGAACTTATGTTCTCATTAACATTTATATTATATTTATAAATTCGCAAGTTCTCTTTAACTTGCTAAATTTGGTTTAAACAGCTAATTCACGCCTGTATATTCAATTATTTGTTACTTTTTAAAGACAGCTACTATCACTACTTCAAAGTTCTATATCTCTATCTAAAACAAGTACTTATGTGTTACTTCTCGTTCTTGCAAGAATCGGTCAGATAACTTGATCTTTAGATTTCACTAGGACTATTTCACTCCACTTCAATCCAAGATTTTTTCAACAGCGCAGAATAAAACTACCCACATAGAATATTTGACATCACACAAAGATTTTGCAGAAGTGCCAAATATTCAGCATAAATGTCACACACAGCGGTAAATGCCACACAATTTGTAACATTTCTAAATATTTGGTTAGCTTACGATGATGACTGTACTATTTAAAATAGACTGCATTACGTTTACGTCAACATTATAATCACATCCAGCGTTTTCCTGATTACCTCCATAAATCATGACACAACAAGCTTACTAACATTAATAATAAATTAATATTTAAAAACATAAAGGTACAAGACAAAATAAATAAATAGAAAGAAAAAATATTTTCTTTCTATTTAACCTTATAACAAGCACTTGTGTCGCAGGTATATACAATAAAGATAACCTAGTATCGGATCGGAACGGGGCCATACACAGAAGATCCGGCAAGAAACTCATCGGGCTTAACTTTTTTCTTGTTTTAAAATATGTATGCAATTATTAAATTTAATGTACATTATATTTATAAGATATTGGCATGAGGGGTAATTCATCCCAAGCATTCTTATCTGCTGAATATTCAGCAATGGTTAAACTACCTCTTTTACAATATAATTTCAATTTAACACATTTCTTAGATTGGAAGGTCATTTTTCGAATCAATAAACATTATCTACTATTACTGCAAATTATCTACTATGAGTATTGTAGCTATATAACTACGATATATACCTATTGCTAGCTTTTAAGTTGTGCAGTAATGTTAAGTAGCTCTACTATGACGCTACATTTGATGAAGCATATTAATGTCATACCTGAAAAACATTTCATGGTAACATAATTTTATGGGCATCAGTATATTTAAGGGCAAGAGAAATTCACATCATTATACACAAACACCAAAATATTTTAATTACATTATTACTATTGTCCTACCCAAGCTTTGCAGATGGTGTCAGTATGAAAGTTAATGAGAATAGTACCTATAAGTTTCTAGTATTTTCTGACTAGGTGGTAGAGTTTAGCAGCGACTCGCCCGGATTGGTACCACCGCCTTACCTATTTCTGCCGCCATAACGTCATGACGTGTTCCGGTTCGGAGGGTAAGGTAGCCGGTAAACTTACTTTTGCTCGAGGCCTAACATCCTGACCTCAGGTTGGCAACGCGCTATTACCATCTTTGGTGTCTTTAGGCGGCGTGAATTTCTTACCATCAGGAAATCCGTCTGCTTGTTTGCCTTCCTATATCATAAAAAAAAAGTATCTCGGCCACGAGACCGTAACGCACATACATCTATGGTGTCAATAGGCCACAGCTACCTCTTACCATCAGGAGAGCTGTGTGCTTCAGTCATCACCTATGTCTTATCACATAAAAAAATACTACAGTTGAATCAATCACGTCTATCGTATTACGGCCAATATTAATAATCAATCCTAATCCAAAACTCGCTGTCCAAGATTGATATTTTGTTATCGCTTGCCAATAACATATCTGTGGACTGGATAAATATAGCAATTAGGTATGGGATAGGCCGGCGGATACGCAGCTATCTAGACTGCTTGAAATCCATTAGATTGAGATACATTATTAGCATTGGCCGGTAAACATAGATCAAAGTTTAACTTTACTCCGCGGCTAAGTAGGCAAAAGGCGTAGGTGAGGAAAAGTAGTTAGATAAACTCAGGATACAGAACCCGTCAGACGAAGGTCAAAATTCTTATCAGTTTGTCAGTTCACTTTTAAGGCAAAAACTACGGAATAAATTTTCATAAGTATCTAAAGTATTGGTATTTGGTAGTAGCTTATTCCGAATCAACATTTTGGGTATCTGTAGGAAAATCTTTCGTTCTCACCACTAACCACGAAAAAATACTTCAACATATGTGCGAAGTCACGGGCGACAACATGCACAATAGAGATGGAATAAATACTCTTTTACTAGATACGGAATTATATTGTGCTTGGAGTAAGGGATTCTTTTTAATAAGACAGGAACGGTTTTTTAACATAAGCACTGGAAAATGGTTTTACAAAATCGAAATTCAAATCTGAAATTCGCAGATTTCCTCATGAAACATGCACATATTTTATGCAGAAAACTGAGAAATACATAATAAATCCCGTCCTCTTGCATCACTCTATCCCGCAAAGACTGTTACGTAATTCGAAAGATCGTACAGAGAGTGAGAAGCAACTGCTCTGAATATACATTGTAAAAACAAAATTGTAATAGAACCGAGTTGTTTAGAGTACATTGTAGATTTTTATTATTAAACTTACTCCAAAAAACGGATGAGGTTCTCAATTTGACTGTACGTTTTTTTTGTATGTTTGTTACGCGATTACTCCATCAATAGCCAAACGATTTCGGAGGTTCTTTTTTGGTAAGATAGGTCATGATTCTGAGGTCCCATATTACTTGTATCATCATCCGTCTAGGGGTTTTAACTCAAAACTTACTTAATCGTGCATCGCAGCGCAATAATCCGCCTAGATCGCTTGCATACATTTTGTATGGAGCAACGCTCACTGCGCCAGGACGCATCGGCGCGGATTTCCGCGAGGCACTCCGCGCGCATACCCCGATGCGGCCCACAGTGACCAAAGATCGTGATATTACTGTTAAGAAAAGAGCACTATGGTATTTTAACGTTAAAGTTTCGACGACAACTACTAGAGGCGCCACTTTCCATACTTGAAGATCGTATGACAACTACTAACCTTTGGGTCACTCAGTGTTCTCTACCACATCTATAATGGGGAATGCTCTGAGGAGTTGTTTGGTTTAATTCCAGCCGCTGATTTCCACCTTCGGACATCGCGTCAGAGTTTAAGGTATCATGCCCATCATCTCGATGCGTGGCGATCTACAACTGTGCGATTCCGAAGACATTTTTTACCCCGTATAACACCTTTGTGGAATCAGTTACCGAGGGCGGTATTCCCAAACAATTATGACTTAGGGACCTTCAAGAAAAGAGCGTATTCATTCCTTAAAGGTCGGCAACGCATCTGTGATACTCCTGGTGTTGCAGATGTTAGTGGGCGGAGGTAATCACTTTCCATCAGGTGACCCACTTGCTCGTTTGCCTCCTCTTATATAAAAAAAAAAATTAAATATGAGCCCGGTGGGTCCCTATGCCACCTAACCCATTGTGGGAAAAAAAAACTAAATGGCGCAAGTTTCCATACTTGACGATTTTAACGTCGAATGGCCTCTATACTTTGGTACCGAGCAACAAAAATCCGCGCCGATGCGATGCGCCCCGGCCCGACACGCTCCGCCCCGTCAACAGTGGGCGCTATCCATTACAGTAAAAAAAAATAACTGAGCTAAAATAGTTAACTTAAAGAACCTCATTACCAGGTTCTTAAAATTTAAAACATTTCATTTCATATTTTTATGTTTTGTTTGTTTATACTTCACAGAAAATTAATGCTTCAGTTTTAGTTGGTTTACACTTACATATGGGGGAAATATCTGAATTAAAATCTAAGCCTTTTTTCATCAAAATTAATGCAGTAGAAACGTAATTTTTGACTTTTTTTTATGTATGATAGTAAATTGTAGTTTTTGGGAACACTTTTCATTTAAAAGAGCATACTTCTGACGCGGCCCTATTGTCACCAATTTAGGATCTGATCATAGAAGCCTTCTTGAAATTTCATAATCAGATCCTGAATCGAGAAAAATCCGCTATTTTCATACACTTAGATGACACAGCTGTGAAGTTTTTTTTATGTGATAGCAAACGAGCACACGGGTCTCCTGGTGGTTAGAGACAACTGTGGGCTATACACACATGTAGATGTTACAGATGCGGACGCTGTCCTGAGCCTATGGTACAAGTCTACCGGCTACCCTTACCTTCGGGCCGGAACATGACCGAGACCATATAGTGGCAGAAAGTAAGGCGATGGTACCTACTCTCTTCCCGTGCAAGTTACTCTAGCATCAGTGATCTAGTTGGTAGCGACCAATATTTTAACCCCTTACGAGCTGCCTGACTGGAGGCAGATGGTCTATTCTACTCAGGTTTTGGTCGTTTTTACCAGTTTAATGTATTGAAAAAAAACGTGAAAATGTCTTTTATTTTTTTAAAATGGAAAAGTTTGTTCTGCATCAACCTATGAAAAATTCCTAACTATCCTACAAACCCAAACCTCAGCTAACCGAGGTGTATTGTTTATATTGTGTTGGTCCACTTTCCTACCACCTACAAAATAATATGAATACCACCATTTTTAGTAGGTAGCCAGCCACTATAACGAAAGTACACAACGCTGACACAATTTTTTTTTATAAAAGACATTTTTTTAAATTACACACCTTAATTTGAAAAGTACTCAACCAATCATCACTAAACTTTGTAGACATATCCTTGGAGTTGAAGTTTGCACTTTGTAATAACTAGTACAACCATACCAATATTACGAAAACAAAGAATTGTCTACTTATAACGATTAATGTCCATTTACTAATTTAAATTGGGTTAGGATTTACTGCAGAAAGTTGTCATTGAAGTCGTAGGTACAGCTAGTTGATAAATAAATTAAGTTTCCATGTACTTATCTTATGTATCTTCAAAGAAGAAAGCAAAGCCCAATCAAGGCAACCATAATCAGTTGAAGGTACTAATTAACCACACAATGCAAACCCACATAAGTAGCAAACCCCTACAACATAGTTTTTATCAGGAAATTGAAGGAAAAACACATTTTGAATTGCCCAATCCAGAAATTATACACCAATCCTCAATTAGTAAATGCAAACACAAAACCATTAGACCAGAGGTGATCACTATTTCTTGAAAAATAAATATCACAAAAACTAACATTCAAAAGTCAGATAACACAAAAAAACTGTTGAGCCTATTATCAGTAAATATTGTTATCTGAACTATTATATCAGTAACAAGTTGCTATATTTTCTGCCTCTGAATAAAATTCAACATCTATATCTGTTGTTATTATTATGCGAGGGTGGTGTCAAAAGTCTCCAAAACAGGTTTGTTTGTGTGAAAAGAGAATGAACGTAGAAGAAGCCAGGAAGGTTTGCAAGAACCGTGAGATTTGGTGCTCAATTCTCTCTGCATCCCCAATAGGGGACTTGGAGTGAAAATATATATATATATATACCTATTTATGTATCTATAACAATACATAAAAATCCTCTCAATATCTCTTTTTCCTTTTGGTCATTGCATCAAGCTTAATGTGTTAGAATAATTTTCATAAATAAGGTCCTTATCAAAAAAAACGACACATCAGATGATTAGAAAAGTTATGTTTTTCTGACAGTTATGTAAAAAACATATTTTTTTACACAATGTCAGAAAAACATACAGTGGAATTTAGAATGTCTTAGCTTTAGGAGTCGGTTAAAAATTAGAATAAAAAAATTGAGTAATTTTTTACTTAGGCATAAAATTAATTAACTTAAGAAGCACAAGTCTTGTTAAAAAAATGTGTGCTTAAAGGATAATGTATTACAATCAAAATTTAATGAGTCTAACTAGAAAAACTCCATATCAAAACTGCTAATACTTTATTTAACAAACTGTTAATCAACTCATTTAAATATTAAAGAAAGTTTCTAGTTAAAAACCATATCGGTCGACACTTTATTTTATTAATGCAAATTCCACTTTATTACTACATTTTTAAGTATTCTTTCTGCTTCTCAAGCTTTGCCCTCTGTTTACCATACTTTAAAGAAGCATTAAAAGGCAAGCAAAGAAAATGTGAAATTTGATCTCACTTTAGGTGAAGAGACTTAAACTAATCATTCTAATGACAAGCCAAACAAGTTTTTGATGATGTACAACTGTAAATTACTTTATTGATTTCTAATAGGTATCTTTAAGATCAGATACTTTATATAAATACATCAATCATATTAAATGATTTTTTATGTTGAAAATAACAAAAAAAAATTAAAATATAAAAAGCTGTGTCCATTGATTAAAAGTTCAGTATCATATTGTCTTCTTTTGTAAATGGCTTCCAATTGTGACTTGGCCACTTATTTTATCAGTTTCTTTTATGTATAGCACAATGTAAGAAAAGAACTATACTAAGGTAAAAGCACTAATGCCGGACATTGAACTAAAAGAAGACATTTTCAAAAAAAAACTTTTATACTAAGAAAACAATTCGTTTAAATAACATTGCTACTGATGCTAAAGACACCTAGCGCCATCTAATATACGTGCTCAAAAGCTTGTGGCCGGTCTACTAGCAAATTTAAAAATGGCGTCAGTTAACAACAAACGATGTAGGCAGGTTGGTGTGTTGTGCGTAATTCTTAGCGGTTTTCTTAAGGCAACTGACTTTTAAAAGGTATGTTTTTTTCTTAAATTTATGATTATTGGTTACTGTTAGTTTTGATATTAAAAATATGTGAAATTTTTGATTAATTAGGACCATTTCCTTGTTAGTTTGGCTTGTTTTTGTATGCATTTCAAGTGGTGTTTACTATTAGTACCAGAAATTTATCAAAACCTAAAAGATGACACATATGTCTTCTATTAGGGTTACATCGAATTGAATTTGTAAGCATATTTTAATTCAAATTGAGCCTTATGTTGTAGAAATAAAGGTCCTGGCGGAGTTTTACTTGTTTTACACGATTCTAACTAATAGAAGACAGTGTCAACTATTGGGGTCCACTCGATGTCAACTGTTAGGGTTTATCAAATGTCATTCATTTACACATATCCATTTATTGCAGATTAAGTTTTGAACACAATGCCTCCAGTAAAAGGTCGGATGTTCCGATACTCCGAAGCCGATATGGAAGCAGCCATAGAAGAATGCAGGCGGGGCGTTCCGACAGCTACTGCGGCGAAGAAATTTGGAGTTCCACGAGTAACCTTACTAAACAAAGTGAAGGGGAAAACACCGATTAGACGTAAAATGGGAAGAAACTGTTATGTGACCGAAGATATAGAAAAAATACTCGTAACATGGGCAAAAGCTATGGTAAAACAAGGGTTTCCAATAGGAAAAGATAATTTGCAAGATAGCGTTAAGAAAATAGTTGATGATCTTAAGATTGAAACCCCCTTCAAGAACGGTAGACCAGGGAAGCGGTGGTACAACAGCTTTTTAAAGCGTCACCCTGATCTTATAACAAGGCAACCCCAAAATTTGACAGCCTCCAGAGCATCTGTAACGGCATCTCAACTTAAAAACTGGTTTCAAGAAGTTAGCACTTATTTAAGTAGTAATAACCATACAGATATACTTAATGAGCCCAAGCGAGTTTTTAACATGGACGAGACCGCTTTTTTCTTAAACCCTAAAGGAAATAAAGTCCTAGCACCAAAAGGAGAGCGAACTGTGTACCAGAACATT
>NJDD01002063.1:42929-96312 GCA_002245505.1 Calephelis nemesis
GCACAATGTAAGAAAAGAACTATACTAATGCAGTATTATTTCAATACCACTGTGACCTTGTCAGACCCAAGATAGATAACCTAGATTTATTGTATGTGCAAGAAGGACTTTTTTTGAGACATTGGATTATTTAATTATTTGTTTAAGTAAGGCCTTAGGTACATTATTAAAGAGGATTTATTGACATTATCTTATATATAGAGGGCAGATAGTTACATGATCAGAGCATTAGGTAGATTAAAAGATGGATAACAAGATGATCATGTGTGTTTGAAATACGTGTACATGTTCCTATTTTTATGATAGTTACAGCTCTAGTATATAATAATAGGTGTACTTTTTAAAAATTAATATAATAGGTGTACTTTTTAAAAATTAATACAGTTTAACTTAAAAAGTTTTTACTAGTTATAAAATAGTTATATTAATCTTGGAGAGTTATTATATTAACTTTTCACTGGTGGTAGTTTACTGTGCAGCAACTAGCATGGTTAGGGATTCATCACCTTAAATCTATTCATGTCACATTAATAAAAATGTTATGTTCTAGTCTAGAGAGTGGGGTAAGGTAGAGACATTTGCCTCTTTCCATGAGAGGAGCCACATGCCCATTCACTGTCTTTTCCCATTACTCAAAAACTTTGGTTTTGTATACACTGTTTAAATTGTATTCACCATAATATGACCCACATTATTTCTCACCAACTTGTCATCAAGTACAGTATATGAAATTGGCCTAATTTACATTAACTTTTCTGGACATTTATTTAAACCCACCTGCATTTCTTTTTTGCTTAATAGAAAAAGAAGTAGTAAAGAATAAGTTCTTTAAGATATTCCCATGGATGACAATGAAAATGATCAAATTCTATGAAGTTTAGAAAAACTATAACGCCAGTCTCAAAGGGGGTAATTAGTTTAACATAAAAACAACTTACCTCATCGTCACTGTCGCCGTTCTTGTTTTTATCTGTTTTAGTCTTCATCTCCTCCTGCAAACAAGTCCTCACTAAAACTTTCACAGCACTGTTGTATCTTCCAGATCACTAAATTCACAATTTTTAATTTACACACAAATTATTCAGAACCGCATAACATTTGACATGGCATGGTACATTTATGTAAAGTTGCAGTACATCATATGAGTGAAGCGGACGAACACTGTAATTATCTTCCGTCTCAATTTTTTCAACTTCAGTAAACAATATTTTTTTAATGAAATCAATTTGTGTCTTTTTGAATTTTAGCTTTTACTCACCATTACTTCATACTGTAAATACTAAATAATTTACAAATTAAACAACTTCATTCATCAGAATACAACTTTCAGATTATGACGTTTGCTGATTGAATTTGATAGCTGTCAGTTGTCATTTGTTACATACGTCAAAATTACTTGTTTTTTTTAGGTTAATTTGCCCCTTTCTGGAGTCGGCTAAGACCTTTCGGCCATGCTGCCAAGTCTTAAATTAAATTCTTATTTAATCTCAAGTAAATTCTTTTTCGTATTAAAATTTTAAAGTCATTTCTTCAGTTTCTGAACATATTATCTTCCCCTTTTTAAAAGTCATTTCGGTTAGAGTGTATTCACTAATACAAAGGTTATTTGAGTTCTTCAATATAGTTTTAATTTCTTGAAGTTTACATATTTGTTAATTTGTTAGTATGTCACATCCTTGAATTACGATTATTTTCACACGAATTATAAAACCAAAATTCTGAACACCAAAATCATCTTCTTTCATGTTGGCGCCAAAACTTCTACGACAGTGCAAAAAGTATTTTTATGATACTTTTTTTACCTCTAAATTTTATACTAGTCTTATATTATGTAATAAACCCATATCTTATTATTGTTATTATTATTACCTCTTTATTGTACACAACAAAAAAAGTAAAGAAAAACTTAAGACTAGAATAAACATAAGTACAAAGGGCGAGCTTATCTCAAATGAATGAAATTTCTTCCAGCCAACCCGTTAAAGGAAAACAATAACTACAATACACTAATTTCGTATTGCATTTTGAATGCGTTGAAAACCAAAATAATGGTATTTGAAAGAGATGTAGCCAGAACGGATGTAAGAGTTTTGGTTGATGATGTAGTGCTGGAACAAGTGAATGAAATTGTATATCTTGGTTGTGCTTTTAGCAGGGATGGAAGGTACACCGCGGATGTAGAGAAGAGAGTGAGTGCAGGGAATAGTGTGAATGGAGCGTTGGGTAGGCTATTCCAAAGCGAGGTTTTGAGTCAAAAAGCTAGACTCGCTTTGCATAATTCTGTGCTTATCCCAACGTTATTGTATGGAAGTGAGAGTTGGGTATGTCAGAAAGATCATGAAAGCGCAACGGAAAATTCTGTGGTGTTACGCTGACCGACCGTATTCGTAATAGTGATATCCGAGAAAGAGTTGGATGGAAAAAAAAGCGTTGGTGTTAAAATTTGAAAGGGAATGCTCCACTGTTTTGGACATGTAGAAAGAAAGGCTGATGAAACATTGACAAAGCAGACATACAATGCAACTGTGGATGGATGTAGGTATCCGGGGAGACCTAGGTTGACATTTCACAATCTAGTGGCTTGGGTGTTGTTCGAAGGTGGTGTCAGGAGTCTTCGAAACCGGCGTGTTTGTATGAAAAAGGTTATGAATATGGAGAAAGCCAGGCGGGTTTGCAAGGATAGTGTGGTCTGGCACTCGACACTCTCTGCCTACCCCGTAAGGGATTTGGAGTAAGTTAGGTATGTATGTCTGTACACCCGGCTTGCAAAAAAAAAATAGGTGAACTTTTCTGATCAAGAAATACTTATCTCGTTTTTCGTTTTTTTATGTGATAAGGTAGCTTATCTCCTGATAATAAGAGATGACCGTGGCCTATAGACACCATAGATATTGTAGGTGCGTCGCTGTCTTGTGGCCGAGATGTTAGGCCAAGTCTACCGGGTCCTCGAAACTCCAGACCGGAACATGACAGTCCCTATGTTGGCACGAATAGATAAGAATCGACCACCAGCGGTCTTGCTGGTAATGACTTATGAGCCATTTAACCTTCGCTTGCCACCTGCTGTCAGCCTGGCAGGAAGGCAGATAGTCTATTCCATACAGGCTTCCGAATTAACACGGGGAAAATTAAGAAAAATGAAAAATCAAAATAAGTAGCCCTTTATTATCAAAAATAATAATAATTAATAAATATAATAATAATTACGAAATATTTCTCAATAAAACGTGGTTATATTTTACTTTTTAGCACCTTTGGCCTTCTTCTTCTTAGGAACTCGGTATGGTCCAAGTTGACGTCGTACGAGCAATCCTCGCCACCAGGCTTGTACAATGATAGCTGAGTTGGTCATCTTTTCCCTGTACAGACGTGCTCTCTCTCTGTCTTCTTTAAATTGTATCCAATCTTTCATAAGAATTTCATGTTTTTCTAACTAGAACATGTTTTTAGTTATATTATTGAGCTAACATAGTATGTCGTTAAACTCTATAGTCTATTCACATACATACGTATCTTCAAGCCAAGTAACTTGCAAGGTAAGCAGAGAGTATCACGTGCCAAGTGACACGATCGCGATCCTTCCAACCTGCCTAGCTTCATCTACATTGATCCTTCTTTTCATTCAAATACGCCTCTGTGGTCTAGCGTTCTGATGTTGCGCTTGACTTGACGAGGTTCCAAGTTGGATTTCTGGGGCCGGCAACATTTTTCGTCTTCGAATATATGTCGTAACAAACATGCAAACTATGACATTGTAGGGTTTAGTGTTCTTGGCTAGTAGTGGGTGCTCTTTGCAATTCGGGGTTACCGGCGTCAATTTTTTTTTCAAACTCGCCAATTTCAGACTCCTATCACCACACTCGAATAATACTTGGTCGATATAGACGCCTCTGTGTTTTTACCATTGTTAAATATACTTTCAAGAGTTATATTTATTGTAATACCTAAGTGGCCTCTGGTTGCTATCCATTTATTCAACTTATTCACACATTTAAATTGCTTTTTAAGTGTTTTATTATTTCATTTATGATAACTAACCTAAAGGTGGATCTAGTTATGGTGCGTTGCTATCTTGGAGCAGGTTAGAAAAGACTGCCACGTGTGCCAATCCGGTGGCTATCCTACCTTTTAGTATGACGTAAAATATGGGGAGCTTAAACGCTATGAAGAGAGAAATGTTTAGGCAATTTTCTTATCATCTCACCGTTTCTTCAAGATGAATTCGCTTGTCAAGCATGTTCTGATAGTCATTTTTCTTTATTTGTATTTTGAGATCTATGTCTTCCATGTCTTTGTCATATTTATTCATCCATTCTTCAACCTTTTCCAAAGTTTCCTGTAAAAAATCTTCTAATTCAAAAATTATTTAGTGATTTGACATTCGCAGATGTAAAACGCTTGAAAAAACGAGTGTTTAAAAACTTTCAGGTACCTATTCCTTTTTCTACAAATTTTAAAGAAAAAATAATTTCGTCCCAGACAGGAATTGAACTTGTACCCTTTCGTCTTAAGGTTCGTTTGTTTCTTTTTTATATCTTTTCGTAGGCTTAACATTTAATCCTCAACATTTTTTTTTAATTTTCGTACATACATTAAACTCCCTTCATTACAAAAATAATTATTAATATATCGTACATAATTTGTACGAAAACAATATTTCATGAGGTTTGAACTTGTACGCTTTGTCTCTCGTTGACGATTTCTTTTCCTTGTAAAATCCCTTTAAAAAATAAAAAAAGATTCAAGACTAAATATTGTGAATTATTTATCTTACTTTAAAATATAACCCACGCAAAAGCCAACCCAAAACCCACATGGACTAATAATTGTGGGTAATATTATGGCTATATGGTTATTGGATCTATATTTGTCTCAAAAATTCTTTCTTCAAGGTAGATAGGGTTACATTAAACTATAATAGGTACCTAAAATCTTTTGAAATTGCTAAATGATAGCTTTGTAATAAATATATTTTAAACAAGCTTCCACTCACGGTTCTGTTCGCTTACAAATTTATATTTTTCAATCAATTGTAGTCTTGTTATTCTGATGTATAAACTATCCAGTAAAATTTCATCTAAATCCGTGTAGTAGTTTATGCGTAAAAGAGTCACAAACACCTAAATATTCTCACAAACTTTATCATAGATATGACTAAGTTATGTAAAAATATCAAAACTTAATAATTTTGTTAAATTTTTGCACACCACAATGTGGCAGAATATGTTAGTACGCAAAAGTATTTTATGACAACTTTTTAACACACAAGATAATAATAGACTTAACATGCAAATCAATTAATTTAATTTAATTTTAAAATAGCGGCCGCCCCGCTTCGCGCGGTTATGAAATATACATACAAACCTTTCTCTTCATTTTTCAATCACTTTATCTATTAAGGAAAACGCATCAAAATCCGTTGCGTAGTTTTAAAGATGTAAGCATTCAAAGGGACATAGGGACGAAGCTTTTTATACTATGAAGTGATGATGAAGGATATTAAAAATGTTATACGTTTATGGCGATGTTAATTAAAAGTTCGATTTCCGTGTGAACTCTTTGTTCGTGATCAGTTCTCTGTTTATAATATTCAATAATATTCGAAGGCACTGATTCCTTGTCATAAATTCTTTGCGTGTGTTGCTCAGTCCGGGCCTGCTGCCAGTTACCAACATAACGGCTACGGATCTCTGCATTCAGATTTGAATCCTGTTGAAAAAATATGTTAAAATTATGTTATTATGTATTGTAAAAATATGTTATTGTTTTTTTATGATACAAACAAACGGTTCCTGATGGTAAGAAATTCACGCCACTTAGAGACACCAAAGGTAGTAATGGTGCGTTGCCAACCTTAGGCCTCGAGCAAAAGTAAGTTTAACGGCTACCTTACCCTCCGGATAGGAATACGTCAACGGCAAGCACTGACGTATGTTAAGGCGGTAGGAATAGGTAAGGTGGTGGTGTCAATCCGGGCGAGTCGCTGCGAAACTCTACCGCCTAAAAAATAACCTAGTGTTCAAGATGAAATATCCTATTCGACAATTAATTTACAATAACTCCGAATACTGTCTCCATTCGTTAAAAAGATGCTAAAAGCTAACGAGTCAACGGGCTATCTGGCACTAGTTACCTAAAATTATAAGTGAAAGAGTCATTATTTTTAAATTTTTGGGCATAGTAAAGTGTATTAATTAATTAAATCATTCATTCATTCACCAGGCAAGTGGAAAATATCTATAATAACACAAAAAATATCTTTGAAATAAATCATCAACATCACCCTCTAGCGCTTATCCCGAAACCCGAAGTAACTAAGTAACTTACCTATATGTTATTAAAGGCTTCATATCATCTGAGCTCGCTAACAGGTACTTGTCTTAGTCTTACGGCAGGTGATTTTAAAGAAAGCGGCTAACATTTTAATGATTTATGCTACGAAAACCAAAGGAATGGTATTTGATAGAGACGTAGCCAAAGTGGATACAGGAGTCGTAGACCGTAGTCGGCGATGTAGTGTTGAAAGAGGTGTATGAAATTGTATATCTTGGTATTGCTTTCAGCAGGGTAGAAAGGTGAACCGCGGATGTATAAAGACGAGGTAGGAAAAAGAACATTTTAGCAAATACCGCATGACTTTAAACTGCTGTTAGTTACCATATTTTTTTTCACAGGGAGTCTACCTAAAAAATGTAGCTTATATGCTACTGTTTTACAGAACTTTTGAATATCTATAATATAAAAATGAATCGCTAAATGTCTTGGTAAGCGCATAACTTCCGAACGACTGGACCGATTTAGCTAATTTTTTTATTATTGTATTACTCATGACCAGGAGAAGGTTCTTACGAAAAGAAAAACCGGAAAAGTTGCAGGGAAAATGGGAAAAATAATACTTGATAAATAAAATAATACTTTCTCATACTGAACGGGTGAAACGAAGTTCGCCGGGACAGCTAGTTTAAGAAATAGATTTTTGTATAACTTTAACCGTTTACATAGCACACACAACGAAAGCTATAAAAAAGGAATATTTCGGTTTGGCTCCAGATCCTGCAGACTCTAATCATAAAAATGTAGACCCGGCTCTTTTATAAGAAGTTTCTAATCAATCCGCCCTGCTAAAGTGAAAAACATGTGTTAAGATTCCGTCACATAGATATGTAGATACCAACCAAAAAACGTGTTAATAATACTGACCTCTACTTCAGCTTTTAAAGCATCTATTGTAGAGTTAGCATCGTATATAACAGACTTGACGTGATTTCGCTGTTGTCGCAATTGTTTGTTGAGATCACGACGTAACCTGAAGTTTATTAATATGTTTATGTTTTGCTTAGTTTTCTCTATGATATTGGAAGGCAAACAAGAAGATCATACACAGACCACTGTGTAATTCTTGCTTTCATCTTCCGTTATTGTGCCATCCCTCAACTTTATGAAACCGTGTCTACAATTTCTGATGCGGTGTTAATACCTCTTACATGCTAAAGATGCTATGTCGTACGTTTTTTTTTGTTATGACATTGGAAGGCAAACAAGCAGACGGGTTTCCTGATGGTAAGAAATTCACGCCACCTAGAGACATCAAAGGTGGTAATGGTGCGTTGCCAACCTGAGATCGAAATGTTTGGTCTCGAGCAAAAGTAAGGTAGGCAACCTTACCTTCTGAACTGCCACCATTACCACCTTTTGTGTCTCTAGGCTGTACGAATTTCTTACCATCAGGAAAACCGTCTGATTGTTTGCGTTCCAATATCCTAAAAATCATAAATAAATAAATAAATAGTTATTTTATGAATAATAAACCCAATAATCGTAAATTTTGGGCAGTCAATTCTTCGAGCTAACAACTACTTACTACCACTATAAGATTTTGAGCTTAAAGCTGGATGAGCTGAAAGGCTGCGGGAAGATCTTCGTCTTCTCAATTTTATAAAAAAAATAGAGTAGACGAAGCTGCGAGACTAAGAGAGTGTGGTAATTGTTGAACCAGCAATTTGAAAATCGAAACAGAGGCAGTTCATCCTTGTTGCCAGTGAGTTTGTTTTCCTACTTGCTAGATTTGGGAACCAGTGGTAGTTTATAGTAGTAGGGTAACCCAAATCACATTTATAAAAAATGTTCAAATATTGAAACATGATAAATTATAAATCTAGATTATTTTAACAAATTTATAAATATTTGTACAGTACAATTTGGTAGAATATGTTGTATGTTTGTGTAAAATTTAATTCTAAAAAATCTCAAACTAGTAACTGACATGTAACTATGGAACGTTCTGCGTTTTCCATTTCTTAATAATTGTGATCAAAAATTCTCCAAACCAGCATTCAAATCTAAATCCAAACTAATTCACATGTATTTGTTATCATAAAAAGATACTTAATATTTATTTTTGATAGATCAACTGTCATGAGTTATAAATCTTACATTCGGTTTTTGGATTCCTCTTCGAATAATTTAGCTCGGTAGTTATCAAGATCAATAATTTTGTTAACGCTGTTTGCAAGTTTTCCAAATGATTTTTTTACTGCCAAATCCATATAGACTTCAGTAATGGTTTCATTAAAATAGGTCCTGTAAAAACGTTCATTTTTATTACAGTTAACTAAATATACAGGGTGCTACAGTAGACCCTTAGGAAGCCAGACCATGGTGGCCATACACATTGTGTAGCTTATGAGTATCAACGGAAAAAATATTTAAAACAATCCAACCGTAAAAAAAAGATTGCCATTCTACAAAATTAAAAAAAAAAATTACATAATATATTATCGGTGCTAGTAACCTTACTTCTTATAATAGCACCGTAACTAGGCTTACTTTAAGCCTTATCTAACTGCAAAAAAATCTTTCTTTTGCAGTTACATTTTTAAAATATTTTTTACATAATCTACACAATGCGTAAAGCCACTATTGCTCTGGTTACGTAAGGTTCCACTGTACACCCTGCATATTTATAAAAATCTTATTTTGTGGGTGATGTAAAATTATAATTAAGCAAGAAGGTACCTACATATTTTAAATTCTAATAATAGTATCATGGAAGATTATTGGTCTCTCAAGGATAGGTATTATAAAAAATCTTCAAATGCCAATAAAAACTAAGAGCCAAATATTCAATTCTTGTATTTTGCCTGATATGACGAATATATGCCAAACTTGGAACTTAACCAATATCTAATGATTTAAAAAAAAATTAAATATGCTAACATCAAAGAAAATTAAGTAAACATGAGTAGAAAATCACAAAACATAATATTATACCTACTCGTACCTATAAATTATCAAAAAACAAAACTGGAGGTGGGCAAGTCATATGATCAGAAGTAAAATAGACATAACGGAGTTGTGACCTAGACGAAACGCAAGAAAGAGAGACAGTGATGTAGATAGGAGGATGAATTCATTGACATGATAGGTGGTATTACTTGGACAAGCACATAGTAACCCCCCATGCCACTCTTGAAGAGATACGCCGCCTGTGCTCTCAAATAAGAATTTAAAAAAAAATCAAATTACATGTTACGATTGCTGAATAAAGACCATTATTACAATTAAGCTCAGACCAATAATAAAGTAAACTTTTCATTAAGTATTAATAATACGCTCACATCCGTAGAAATACCCAGATACTAGATACGGAAAATTGAATAAAGGCGTAGGTAGCGTGGCAATCCGAAGGCCAATCAGTTACTTAATGGGCTTCAAGTACGCTCGTTCGTTAAATGAATAGTTTGTGTGCTATCTTGCTCTAATTCTTTCGGACTTAGAATTAGCGGAAAAGAGATAAATATATGTTATACTATTCCAATCAATGTTTAAAGTATGTAGTGTCGTGCTCACCGGCTCCCGGTCAGTTGCCAGTATAGAGTATTTTTTCTATTACCGGGAGCCGGTAAGTTGCCAGTTGAAGGGTTAAAGCAAATCTGAAAGTATAAATGTGAATGAGTAGAAAAGAGTAAGTACGTACCAAAGACAATATTTACTAATCTCTTGTACGTATTGTTTCTTTTTAAAAAATGCCGTCATGTTTCGCTTTACTCGTCCTATCGTGGACATCTGTGTCCTCAGATATGAATATAGGTATGAGATTTTGGTAAATGGCGCTCGGTTTCTCTCGCGTCCATAACTGTTTATCCGCTGTGTTGCCCTATTATTTACCACCTATACAGTACTAGATACTTTTTAAATAACGCGCTTCGGCTTTACACTTTTTAGTCTTTTTACACTTTGTACTTTTATTTTTAAATTGGCTGACCTAATCTAAACTTAAGCGAAATGATTAATTATGTGTAATAACAACTCTAAGATATCTTTAAAATACATTCGGATTTCCGAAGCTTGACGAATATAGCTGAAGCGCATAATTTGAATAGAACTGTACTTATATGTACAATTAAATGGATAAATGATAGTCATACTAACCGATCAGCACTTAGTTTATCAAGCTTGTATTTATTACAATCCAATCGTTTGACGTCTATATCTTGTAGTTCGTCCTTTACAGGCGGTTGAGCTATTCCATATTTTACAGCCAAATGTAAGGGAAGATCTGACATAGCTTTAGTATGCCTTAATTCATTGTTACATTCCGCTTAAAAAAAGATGTTTTTATAGTCCAGGACAGTTTAGGTAGACACAGTTACTTCCTAGCAGGATTACCAGAATGCCTCTAAATAAGCCGCGATTTTTAATGATAGCCTATATCCTATTATTTTTTAAGCACTGTTATTCATTAATTACGTATAATACCTATATATACGTTGACACGTATAATGATATTTCAGTATCTTAAGTAGTAAGTAGGTAATTTAAAAAGTCATGGTACAGTTACCCAGAATTCTAATTTCAGTTAATGTATCTTCTATTACTGTAGCAAATAATGCTGCGCTCAAGTAAGATAGGCTGAAACATAATAACAAAATATTAATCTAATTTACTAGTAGAGCAGCAAGCAACGGAAATATCTGACTGCCTTATAGTAAGTACCTACTTTTAAATAATTTTCAGGGGGTCAGCTAAATATTTAAAATGCTTACTGTGCCTATACATTATGTACTTTATTGTAAGTCAGAAGAATAGTAAAAGTAAAAAAAAAATGTTTTACGTGATAAGATAGCGAACAAGTACATAGCTCTCCTGATGGTAAGAAAGAACAGTGGCCTACATACACCATAGTTCATTCATCGGTATTCATCGGTGAGTTTCTGTCTTTTGGCCTAGATGTTCAATGTGCAAGTATACCGGCTACCCTACCCTTCAGACCGGAACGTGACAGTCATTATGTGCGGTCACATTACACTATTTCTAGAATCTTGTGGCGGTGCATAAATGTGCTCAAAAACGAGGACCTTTCTCAACGCACAGAGTTTTTTTATGATATTGGAAGGCAAACAAGCAGACGGATTTCCCGATAGTAAGAAATTCAGGCCGCCTAGAGACACCAAAGTTGGTAATGGTACGATGCTAACCTGAGGCCGGGATGTTAGACCTCGAGCAAAAGTAAGTTTACCGGCTACCTTACCCTCCAAACCGGAACACGTCATCACGTTATGGCGGCAGGAATAGGTAAGGCGGTGGTACCTATCCGGGAGAGTCGCTGTGAAACTCTACCACCTAGTCAGATGTCTCTGTGTTAGTGACGGTAAGCCTATTCTCGCCTTTTACGAGCTACCTGACAGGAAGGCAGATGGTCTGTTCTGCAAAGTAGCCCGTACCAACAGGGGGAAAAATATCTTCTAAAACGCGTTTACAGACTTTGAGTAAAGCACAAGTTCACGAAGCACGAGGTACTTGTGAAGGCGGAGCAAAATAGTAGGTACAGACACAAAGGTACAGAAGATATCGCTTACACATACTCAAGTAGCGAATTTTCTGTAGATGGATTTCTTGATGCCAAAAATTATATACGCTACTAGCTGCCTGTTCCAGCTTCGCTCGGATGGTAGATATTTATTTATCATAAATTGAGATGTCAGCTATCCAAGTTGGATCAAACTGTGTGCAAATTTGAATGAAATTGGTTAAGTAGTTTAGGAGTCCATCGCTCACAAACAACGTGATACGTAAGTTATATATATTAAGATAAAATAGCTAGTAAACACCTTAGTTATCCTACCATCCAGCAGGGAACATATATAATCGAGATCACTCAAGTTTTAGCGGTAGGAATAAATAAGGCGATTGTACTAGTCCAGCAGCAACTAGCAGCAAGCTGCAGTACCTATTGTGTACAAGGTACATTACAAGTGGACCTTAAAAGTAAAGCGTGAAAACAAACCTATATCGATTATCTACATCCTCACACGTTGTAGATCCGAGATTCGACACATCACCTACGGAAGATACTTGTAGTTCCTTGATTGTACTTGGCATCTCATCCATTTTATCCTATTGGAAGATAATAAAATATCATTTTTCATTTAGTTAAAGTAAAAAAGCCGACAAGGCGATCTTTGTTCGGCATTCGGTACTCTCTGCTACAATGCAAAGGACTTGGCGTAGACTACATATTTATATGTAGAAGCAATGTCTATTTACGTTCAAATGTTGTTCTAAATTCAGGATTGCAAGTTATTTGGTTACTTTTTACTGAGTCTTGCCTGTAATTTGACTTAAAAAATACAGGACAATCTGTAAAGCACTATCCTTCTACAAAACGAAAAAAATATTATAATATAGATTTGATGATATTACAAATATACACGAATATTTGTACTTTTTGGCAACACAACAGATTCTTATTTACTCCTTGTAAACCAGTTAAAGACAGAAAACCCATCACATTTCGAGACCATGTACCTTCGGCTAATCGTGGGTTTTTGTACCTTCCTCATCGGGGGTATGGGTTTGAAGTATAATTGGATATCTTAAAGCCCATACCCCCAAAGATATCCAATATATTAGATACTAACATAAACATACACAATCCCTGTATGGGACGGCACAATTCACCATTAAACTGGAACTGTATACGGATATGTTCAATCCCCATCCTTGTAGAGATAGAATATGTATGAAAAAAGTTATTTTACACTAACCAGTGTTTTCTCATTCTCTTTAAATTGCTCCTCTATTCGCAAGCGAGACATATAAATTTCGGACTTTTTACTTGTTTTTAATCGACTCTGATCTTAGAACGGATTCTTTAATTAAATTTATAGTTTATATAATTTGTGATTAAGCATTTGACACAAAATTCGTTATTTTAACAATGTCACTTTTGTGTGATATTTTATTTTTTGAAACAGCCAGTTTTCCCAGACAATTAATTTGAATTTTATTGATATATTTTATTTTATTTGATAATTTAAGCGCAGTAAAACTGCAAAAAACCGACTTCAAATTTGGAACATATGTGATTTTCTCATGAATGCTAATGTAGACCCGGACCAAATTCTATTGGGACCACTGCGGGAGTATAGGCTTTCAATTAAAAAAACAATTTTGAAAATCCGTCCACAAACACGGGAATAATCGCGAAACATACATACAAAAAAAAACAACATACGGGTCGAATGGAGAACCTCCTCCTTTTCGTCGGTTACAAACGAAAAAAAATAATTTTGCAATAATAACGGCTATTATATATAATATTCATCCAAGTAAGTCCCTACGCAACCAGCACCTTAGTCTAATATGAACTGCAGCGATAGGCATTCATGCTGGTACATATTCTGGTTTCACGAATAAAAAAAATGCAAAACGTACATTTCATATTCGATGGCAATTCTAGTGATTTCTTTTAACAGTGTTATTATTAAATTAGATCGAGTTGGATTTCTCTATGTTAAATAATCAAATCTTACTAGCGTTTAGCATAGGGTTAAATTATTTCATATCTAAAATTTTAACTCGCTATTAAGTTTAACCCTGCAATGTGCACGCGGACCTTATCTTGTAACAATTTGCAAACTACAAGTCTGCAAATTTTGCTGATTGGTGAAAGTTTATTCTGATTTGTACCAAATTTGAAAATCAAACAAACTACATTCAATATCTGTTAAGTTTATTTACACGTAGAAATTTACAATTTTAACAAATATAAATTTTATTAATGAATATGAATTAGTATATTATTATTGAATGAATAATATAATGAAGTTCAAATACAAAAGAAAGTGACAATAAATATGTAAATAAATAAAAGTTTTGTTCAAAATCACGTGTTGTAATATTCAGTCTCAGGTTTTGTGACAAACTATTGCATACTGTCATCCACTACAAAAATAATTCGCGGTTTTAAAGTCTGGTGATTAAGTATATAGTTTTTTTATATGAGTAACAGCCAATACTTTAAAATCAAAAACTTACTTCTAAAAGTAAAATAACAATACTGATATTTGCAAATGCTGGCAAAATATTAGCATAACTAGTCCAAGAGCTTGTGGTCAATTTTGTAGCTTAGTTTTGTTTTTATAATAAGAACAATATATAATGGCGAAATTTTGTTTAAAATGAGCAAATCATTGTTACATATCATAAGCTATGAGAATGTTTGCTTATAATCCTACAAGAGAGGGACTATTAATAATAACAATAATAATATAATTTCTTTAATCGGAAACGATTTCGCGTAAACAATATTTTACATGTATAACATTTATTAAGCACATTCATTAATGTAGTAATTAGCTCTCAATGGAATTTAATAGATATTACAGATCATTAAAAAAATTACAACTAAATTGTGGGTAATGTCATAAGAACAAATCATAAAATCTGTTAATATATCACACGAACATTAAACTTTCTAACATAGGTACTTAAAATCACAAAATCGTAAAAGGAACTAGTGATTTACAAATTAGAAATAAATCTTTCATTTAAACAAAAAAAAAACGTTTGACAGTACTAAGTGTTCAGTGTTACAGGTTAAGTATACGTACTGTGTTATATTTAAAATAAAATCAGGTTTGTTACTATATTTGTAACTCGTGAACTGCTAGAATTTTTTATTAAATTATTTAATAATTAAAATTTTAAAAAATCAAGTTGATAAAGTCGAACTTCGTCGGGCCAGCTGGCTATAACATAGTATATATATCTAAAATACCTAATACTCGTAATTGGCTGCTTTTACATCACTAAAAATATATATTTATTAAGCACCAGTAAAATAGATAAATACTCAGTCTTACATAACTAAAACAAAACGTATTACTGGACTACTTAAACACGTTTATCTAGACCTGAACAAAATTTGCATCAAGCCAACATTATGTGAATTACCGCACAAAAGTCAAATACGTAACCCTCATACATAGAAATAGTGATTTTTTTTCTTTTTAAAAGTCAGTCACAAATTTGACATCATCATTTTATACTAGCCCTGGACAGCATCAAATTATTTTGTTTTCTATTAGATCGAAACTATGTGCGCTCCCACTAGAAAGCTTATAAGAATTGTTAAGGTGGATCTTAAAAAGGTTGTATACTTCATTTAATGTAACCAGATCAAAATTGCTGTGACATAGTAACAAATAGACAAGTCTAGCCTCGCACAAGTCACAATTATTATTTTCTCTAGAATATCTTCAATGTATAAATGCTTATAGATCTTTTACTATTTTATATAGACTACAATCAGAGTAACAGTATTAACTCAAGTTATTTGTAACAAATTTATAATTTTACATTGATAGTTGCATATAAAAATAACACTGCCATGTTAAAACACAATAAAGGCATAAAATTGTTTGATGAAATTTGAATATTGATGAAAAATGACCATTAGCTCTTGGTGTCTTACAGTAATCGACAAGCAAATATTTTTCATCTAAGGACCATATTATACAAAAGCTAACCAAGCCAAGGAGTTGGGACAAGTTCGGATGCCAGTGGTCACTATCTTTACAATTACCATCATACTGCCCAACAGGCCTATACGCGATTGCCTCAATGTTGGCCTAAACTTGGCCTGATTTATACTACTAAGATTAACGATCAGTTATGGGACGCGTCGGGATCAAATCGTTCCAAAAACTAGTATTTTCTTAAATTTGGGTACACAAATCACAAAACTTAGGGGATTATTTTAATTTTTGCTGAATAAATATAAATTGGAGCGTGTTATGCAAAAAGGAGCCATTCTACAAAATATAATCACCTCATAAAAATGAAATTATAAAGCGTTTCTGTTCTAAAACGGTAATTTTTATTTTTAGTAATAAGGTATGGCCATTTTGGAACACACAATACATTTTATGCTAGTTGTGAGTTAGTTCCTTTTTGCGAAACACGGTCAAACGTCATTAACTTTAAAAAAAATCTGCACATTTACAACCATAAAACCAGTGATCTTCAAGTACAGTAAATCGTTATCATCATTCTATTACTGATTATAGTTGAAGATCTTTTAATTTTAACACTTGCCTTGTGCTTGGATTAAATTCCTCCTGATTTTAAATAAAAGAATAAATTTTCACTCCAGACAGGATTAGAACCTGTACGTCTCGAGCCGTCAAATGATCGAACCATTTGAGCTATTGAGGATTAAACTCCTGTGGCGAAATTTTTAATTACTTTCTTAGTTTACGTGGGTAGTAATGTCCTAAAACAAAATTCCTTGAGAGAAACGAAACTTATGGCCCATTATAAATGTGAATTTCATCTGTAACGATGAACTTATTTCTTAGCTACACATCACTGTATATATATATGAGATAACTACCTGCGTAAACGGTAAGAAAAGAATTAAAAATTGACAGGAGTTGAATCTTTCAGTAGCTCAAATAGAACAAATACAACAAATGAACAAATTTTAGGGTCAAAGCACATAACCACGTTGCGGCGCCGCTAAAATCGTCGGTTTGGTTTGTGGCGTCATACACCTGTCACTGCCAAGGAACATCGTGAGAAAGTTATTGCTTATTTGTTATTAAAAGGTATTATTCTGATTTAAATAAACAAATATGGCCGTTACAATCTGAAGTGACGCTACTGCTGATTCAAGCAGCGCGGTGCCGCACCGCGGTTATGTGTTTTGGCCCTTACACTGACTGGGGCGAAGTTTTTGCTTCCTTAAAAAAATGTAGAAAATATTTCTAGCTGTTCGTCACGTATAGACATAGGGACTTCGGGTCTTAATACTAAAAAATACTTACATCTAATAGGACACATCATATATACAATATATATTGATCTAGTCAAATATTCTCACTGTTTTAGTCTAAATTTATGAAAATTATTACTATTGACTATATTCACGCAGGTTACAAGTAGATGGTGCCAGTGTTTGGCGTCATCCAACATCACTTACTCGATGATGGTTGTGCTCGTTCCTCTGGAAGAAGAAAACAAACAAATAAATTCCTCTGCGTCGTCGGTTAGCGTATACATTAATATGACAGGGACTGTCTGGCGAAAATAGATAGATTATCTTCATTTTTTATCTGTATAAAACCAAATGTCAGGTGTCTAAACTGTCACATTTTCGTGTCAATGTTCAGTGTAAACTGTCACACGTCCCTGTCAAATGTGCCTAACATAAGTAAAACAGGTAAAAAGCAAAACTCAATTATAAACTAATAGAAAGAAAGAAGGAGGATTTTTCGATGGAAGTATTTATAATTAATATCAATTTTCAGAGAACTGAAATAGGTGCATATGGATAGTGAGAATATAACTATAACTATATCTATGTTTTATTGATTACTATAAAAATACTGTTAAATAAAACTTAACTAAAAGTATTTTAACAACATCATATGATGAAATTGTTTTGATCGCTTCTATTGTCTAGAAGAGTGGTGTTAGCGTTGAAGACATGTCCCGCAGTAGATAGGCGTGTTAGGGACTGGACAAGTGCCCGAAAAAACTTGGCCACCTTTCACGTTGCGGGACCGAGTTCCTTCGGCTAATCGAGAGTGCCCAATTAGTGTACACGTGCCGATCTCTTCGGTGATACGGGCGTGAAGATATTTTTTTATATTTTTCAAACTGAAAACAATATCTTCACGCCCATATCTCCGAAAAAGTAGGCAGAGGCACAACCAGGGCACCCACGACTAGCCGAAGACACTAAGTACCAAACACACAATGTGATACGTGGCAAGCCTATCGCCAACCGGGCACATATTCAATCCCGAGCAACGTTTTTGATTATTAGAAAATTTGAAAAACCCAATTTTCTTTTTTTTGCTCGACCTGGGATTCGAACCTGGGACTTCACCCACCACCTCAGATTCAACAACTGAACCGCTAGACCACAGAGGCTTTTTTTAAACTGACTGACGCAAGAGGTTTTTTAATTCCAGTGCGTCAACCTATTAAGAATCATAGGTGTCTTAGATCAGTCTGCCGGTTTTCTTACTATACTTATTATGTAAAAACAAATATATCTGTACATAAAAGTTCTTTTATAAAGAAGTGGTATAAAATTCAAGGACGCTTTTTATTTTGATTCGATTTTTTATTTTTATTCGGTTATTTATTAATTGATAGTTAGTCGTTCTACTTCAGATAACAGTTTTATCAAAATTGGTCGAGCGCGAGCGACACATTCAACGGAAAGAAAAACGCAAGTACTAATAGCCACATGAGCGAAGATGGAGGTGTAAGCTGGTCAAAATTAATTACAATGTATATTAATCAAACAACTTACTAAAATGCCTAAGAGCCTTTTCTCTTTCTTGCGAATCAAAGTACCACAGTGTGATGGCGTATCTGAAACATAAACAAATAAATTATATGCTGATGTAGGCAGAGGTACAACTAGGGCACCAACTGTTAGCCGAACAATTTAGTAAAAGAATAAGAAAGCCTCACAACGTGATAATTGGCAAATCCATCACTAACATTCGATTCCGGGCAACGTTATTCCTAATAGAACATTGAAAAAAATCACGTTTTAAGTTGCCCGACATGATAATCGAACCTGTGACCTCATGTAGTCAGTAGGCAGTCGACGGATTTCCGGAGTAAGAGAAAAATACATGTCGCATAAAAGTGCCACAAAAGTAAAAGGTACGTCGCCGACCTGAGCCTTGGTTGTTGAGTCTCTTGCTAATCCAAGTAACGACTATCCTACCCTCCAAACCGGAACACCACAATTGCAAGTACGAACGTTATGACATTGACAATCTGTAGGGTTACCCTTGAATTTCGATATCATGCGAATTGGAAATGCATAGGTATGTCATTTTAGTACCAAAGGTACCGGTACTAGCGGATAATTAAAATTTAGTTACAAATGAATTCAACGAATCTGATAAAATAATGTACTAACTAAATGTTAATAATTTGCCAGTATTGTGTTCTAGAGTATCCGAAATGACGTACTCGATTCTAATTTCCAATATTGCATCGATCGAGCTTCAAGAGTAACCCTAGTGAACGAGTCCTAGGCCTCTATCATCTATCTGCGTTGACTGATAGTGCCAGTGAAGTTAAAATCAAAATCCATTCAATTCATAAGTTTGATGTGTACTCGTGTGTGTGTGTATGTGTGTGTGTGTGTGAGGGCGCGAGCGTGGGTATGTATGTGGCATCATAACTTTTGAAGAAATGGATCGATTCCTATTCGGATTTTTTTGTTTGATGGATGATGGCGGATCGCAATGGTTCTTATCTACATTACAGGTAGGTTTTTATCGGAAGGTTATTGACATTTTAATTTTAAAATTATTATGTTATAAGATAGCAAACACGAATATGGTTCTCCTCGGAGGTTATTGAACATCTTTAATTATATAATTATTGTTATAAGATAGCTTCGCCCCTAAGGCTCCGACCATACGATAGCTGCGTTACTGGTACACTATCTATGTCTATGTATGCAAGACTAGTTGCTACTCTAACCTTCAGCATGAACATTGTAACGGACAGCAGCGACGGTATAGAGGTGGGAATAGAAAAGCAGTGATTCCGATTCGTGCAAGTAACTGCACGTTACGAACTAAATACTGGCTGCACTAGCCGAATATTCTTGTAACTAGCAGGCGACGGGCTCCTCACATCTCGACGCTGAAATTATAACGTGCGTAAAAAATACTTGTTATTCATTAATTGATTTCAATTCTTACCTGGTAGCAAACGCAGGCTGAACTTCATGAGGGTTCCGTCTATCTGACCAGAAGAAAAGGATCCTGTCGAAAATAGGCTCGATGTCAGCCACTTGATTCGTACCCTCAGGAAATACCCTAAAATAACAAAAAAATCATATATTTTTTTATGAAGGTGGCGGACAAGCTTGCTGTACTCGAAATTAAAGAAATAACCGGCGCCAATAACCACCGTAGATGTTATATGTGCATCGCTGTTTCGTGGACGATGTTATTAAAGCATCAGAATCTTATATCTGGGATTTTAGGCCACGTTTAAAATTTAAAGGCTATCCCACGATATATGATGGAACACGATAATTGCAAGCACGGACATTATATTGACATGAATATGTATGCGGTGAACCCAGAGCGGTGCCAGCCACTGCATACTGACTCTACCACCTAGAATCTAAATGAACTGCACTAGTGGAATAATCCAGCAACCTTCTAGATCTTGCTACCAAGAGATGGGGTCGTTACATCTCGACAATATTTTCAATAATTTACATTTTTATACTCCGTCTCGGGATATTCTTCTTTGCCGAATAGACCAGCTACTTACGTGGCAGCTGGTATGAGCGATCATAGGTTATCCTGAATATTACTCCTGGCAGACCGGATACCAGTACATTAAGCGACTTAAATATATGACCCCCTTACTTTGAAAGGGGATCAGATATTTGTGATGTTTCGTGTATCAATTCGATCAGAAGTTATGATACCGCTCTTAAACACAATTACCATCTTTGGTGTTTCTTTCATCAGGCAATCTGTCACCTTGTTTGATATTATCTAATGTTGTTACAAAACAAAAATCGAGTAAGCGACTTGGAAATTCTGGGATCATTAAAAAATCCAGAACTCAGTTTCTTTCTTTCTTTCCTTTGATGAAGGGTATGTGAATCGTCGTGTAATAAAATCCGAAAGGGTCAGTTTACAGAATGCATCATTTTTAAGACCCACCCACATGGAATGCGCGGAACCTCGGTAATAATAGGTAACCTCACGAGCTGCCGTGGCGTAACAATATCTTCTTTTTTTGTAAAGTGAAACGTACTATCACAATTTGGCACTACATACTCTCTGCCAACCTGTAAGGGACTTGGTTTGAAGTTATGTATGTATGTTCATAATTTAATACAAATAATGTTAGAAGTAGATTCATTTTAATCCTATCTACCTTACACTACCACAGTTTCCAAACCTAGCCAGTCAGAAGTAGAAACGGCGAAATAAACTCCATGATTTCTTTTAGCACTTGAATAATTCGACCGCCTCGTTGGTCGAGTGGCTAGCGTACTCGCCTAGCTGCATCGACGAATCGCAAGGCTCGGGTTCGATTCCCGACGGGGGCAGGCATTTGTGTGATGAACATTTAGATGTCTGCATTTCCGGGTCTGCGTGTTTATTAAATTTATTATGGTATCTATTTAAGTATTTCTATGTAATAGTATCGTTGACTAACACCCATATCACAAGCATATAATTTGCTTACTTTGGGGTTAGATTCAATTTGTGTGACTTGTCCAGGGATATTTAGTTATTTATTTACCTAATTGGAAACGCCGGGCATTACTTTGATAAATCGTGGATGGCAGTTTTATAGCTTACCTAAGTAGCCCTCCATATCGCTTGACGTCCCAATCCAGATTCAAGTAGTATATGGCGGTGATGCAGCGGCCGTCCTTGTTGGGGTTGT
This sequence comes from Calephelis nemesis, assembly GCA_002245505.1. NCBI lineage: Eukaryota > Metazoa > Arthropoda > Insecta > Lepidoptera > Riodinidae > Calephelis > Calephelis nemesis. Next base: position 64,680 of record NJDD01002063.1, read on the forward strand.
CCACATGCTTCACGTAGTGGCTGCCGGAGCCGGGGTAGCATGCTACCATCGCCTGTGAACAATAAGACTAGTAGCAAATATACATAATTTTGATTGAATGAGTGTAGTTGTAGGTCCTCGGAAAGACCGAGGTTGATAATCCATGACCAAATCGCTCGGGAATCATACTAATTGTCAAGAATATTCGAAACCAGTCGAATATTCGAATATTGTATGAAAAGTGTGATGAGTTTGAAGGAAGCTACCTGTAGAAAGTTCCTGTAGTGCCGGTCGACCTACAGGGCTACCGTATCCTCTGCCTGTCGTAAGAGACGACTAAAGGGGTGTTGGGGCTGTGAGCTAAATGATCGGGGGGTCAATTGGCTTAAAAAGCAGCCCGGGATGTGAGAAAGCATAGTATGGTGTGACTTCATGCTGCTGTCATTAATGTGCTGGCACTAGAAGATTGGATCTTCTGAGCGGATGAGCTTGCAGGCAGGTGTGGGGGTGACAGCGGTGCGTTCTTCGGAGAACTAGCAGTCACTCGATATGCACAGAGAATGGTCACCGAGCGGTTTTAGCCGGTAGGAGTATGGAATAACCCGCTACTTCTCTGAAAGCGGCAGGTATCTATGAGGATTTCCACTTTAAAAAAAGGTATATCTGTAAGAATCATGCCACTTTATTCGCTGTTCCTGCCTCGTAAATAACTTGGCGTAAAGACGGCTTGGTTCAAACATTATTTTATAAACTTATGTTTCGCATTTGATCACTACCATCATTAGCGGGCCATTTTACGGTTGGTTATGCTGTCAATTTTACTATCCTCATTATATTGACTGACGGATAACTTAACGTGTAAGGCGGTGACTGACATTTAACATGCATCCACTTCAGTGTTTGTGGTAAAATTGCAAAACCTCAAAATAGGCGTTATAAAAACAAAATTTTCCACGCATCCTGAACTTGCAGGACCTGGAAATAGCTTAAAAAGAAAGCAACAAATTATTCCACTAAAATGACGAAAAGGTTAACTAAGTTTAAAGCTATCAATAATAATGAGAGAGCCTATTAAAAACCACTTAACTAGTGCAAATAACTTAAAAAAAAATTAACGGAATAATACTGCGCCTATACGAAACAAATTCTTAAGAATAATTTATATATTATGACCCTTATTATCACGCCAAAGATTACTCCGGTTGTTTTTCATATTGGAAGTCAGGATCCGGTTTTTAATATAACTTCTCCACTTCGCCCGATGAAAGTTTAAGGTCAGCACATATATTACGAATAGCGTTACGGAATTCCTTTTCGAAAGCAACAAATATTAGGACCTGCCACACACGTTAGGAATTTTTCGGTACGGAATTTGAATGAATTTGTATGAGTCGCCCTTTTGTTTCAGAATTTCGAAACGAGATTCCGTAAAAGAATTCCGAACGTATGAGGCGGACGGGGATAGTGAGTCCATTCACGTTTCACACACACCCTTGCGTGGGACATGAGATGAGCCGGCGTTTTTTTGGTTTACTAAACAAGCAGTTAAATTTTAGCTAGTAGGTATAATATTATATAAGTACATACATACTCGTATCTTCCCGCCAATTACCTTGCAAGATAGGCAGAGAGTATCGCGTGCCAAATCTCACGATCCTTATGGTCCTTGTCCTTAGTAAAGTATAATTTTTAAATAAAAATTAATGATAATATTATCGACGTAATTTGACTACAGGGTGTAATTGTAGTTCTAGCACGAACACTCGACTAATTGTTGAATCGTACAGCTTGAGTAAAAATTGTAAAAATCGACTTGCAAGAACTACCTATGTTATTTTTGTACTTTGATAAGTTTTATATAAGTATAAAAAGTCTCTCTATTACGCTTAATCGTAATGAGTATACAAATAACTCACGTTAATGAGTGTCATCATTGATTGTTTTTTCTATATTGGTGACTGTTCCTTGTCTACCGGAATTGTAGACTAACTAATTACCGTGTAAATGGATGCATTATCTGATCAATCTCCATACACACATTTCGTAGTTTCGATAAAGTATTGGCGCGAGGGTAATCTGGAAGAGATCACTTTTTAGCGATAAGACCGCTTTTGCATACCAATTAATAATACCTACATATATAAGATTTTTTTACAAAGTAATTTGAAACTCCAGAAATATTTTAATTTAGTTTTGTGGATGCGCAGTAAAGTATTTATTCATTAATTAAGATGGATAATTGATTATCGACAAATTTCGATTCTGATTGTCGATAGATGTTCTTGCTAGACATGTTATTGTGCAAAGGCGACATGCTACATTTATATTTTTCAATGGCTCTTACTTATGACACGACCATACTGTCATATGCAAGCGTAGCATTCGCCCACCTACCTAGGACAACCCTGTACCCTCTACAAGTTGTTCAGAACAAATTCTTACGACTAGCTACCGGCGCACCGTGGTACATGCGCGTACATAGATTTACATAGAGACTTGGAATTGCCTAGCATAGCGAAGCACTTCCAAGAACTCTCTCAAACCTATTTTGACAAATTAGTAAACCATCCGAACCCTCTGATGGCAGCAGCTATCGATTACGTCCCCGAGACGGACCCACCTCCGCTTCGCCGGAGGCCCCGTCACGTGATCTTAGATCCAGACGACCCCATTACCGAGGCAAACGCCTCGTACAACACTACACACACACATACAAACTCGCGACACCGCCGCCGACGGGGGCGGCGAAGACCCTTGTTCCGCCCTGGGCGGAACACAGCCACGATCTCCTCTACCGAATCTAACCAAGATCCCACCCTAAGCCGAAGTACGGTCTCACAGGAGACACCCCTTAGGGAGGGGGGTCACAGGCCCCACCCAAAATTCAATCTCTGGCTGAGCACTCTGCTCGCCACGTAGCCCGGTGACGTTGTAAAAGTCTTTAGACGTACACAACAGTAGTCATTTCGAAAAAAAAAAAACTTATGACACGTGTGTAGGTTAACGACAGGGTTTTCCCCGACACATTCATAATATGTGCTAATAATAGTATGTTCAAGTGCAAGTCCTTTTACTACAAATGGTTTTCCTCATCCTAACAAGTACCTACCTAACAAATTATTTTATGTCACGTAGTGTATTTATACAAACATTTTGTAATATTCCACACCCACAGGTACATAACAAATCATTACCACCATCATCCTAGCTTTCATCTCGGATGTTCCTCATTCTTCAATTCGATTTAAAGAATCCAAATTTAGTAAACTGTAAAATTCATTGCTATATTTAAAAAAAAATACACAAAAAATATCCGTCTGACGATTTTTCGTCGGATCATCTTGCTAAGGCGGGTTCTGACTTAAGGTGACAGACTTTTTAATAGCATAGAGTCGTCATAGGAATTGCTTATGTTGCCAATATAACATAACATGTATTTTGTGATTGCACACCAGTCAACTCCTGTGATATCGATACTAAAGGTTAGGCCAAACCTACGCGACCACAGCGAAAGCGTAGCGGGAGCGTCTACCGCTCGGCGAAAACTGGCAGTGTTTAGGCGCCTTTTGCAGTAATATTGGTAATATTATAGTCTTTATCTGTAGTCTATTACACTTTAAAGTTAGATCAGTTCATGTATCATGTCTAGAAATATTTTTTGTTTCTTTATAATTTATAACTATATCAGAAAGGAGCGACTTCAGTGACAATTGACTAACTAAAAAAAAGTAGTTCCGGGTCGCGCCGTAGTTAGCTTAAGGGTGCACATCAGTTTGGCGTTGTAGCCGCTTCGCATCCCACCCGCTTGACGATCAGGTTTGGCCGAAGCCTTGTGTCAGCGAGTTTTGAATTGATAAGAGAAAATCATGCCCAATAACGGCCATACATACATTAATAATTATTAAGATTACAGCGAACGTTAATTATAGTATCAATCTATCATAGCGGTTGTGGATATCGCAGTTCACCAGGGTTCATCAAATGTTTACTATTGTTCATCCGAGTTAGCTATTTAAAGAATATATTCTCGCAGTGCAAAACATTTAGTCATACACACACATACATAATACGTATGTATGTGTATGACTAAATGTTTTGCAAGATTTTTTGTAAGATATTATCTTAACGCCTATTCCGTTTTGGAGTATGCAAAGTGCTAGTTTTCACGATTGTACCTCTTTGTCGCTCGTTCCGCGCTCTTGCTTGCACTTCAAGCCTTAAATGGAACGCCTCAGAGCGAGGTAACACCGCATGAGTCATGTTTTTTGGTGCGTATAGAGTATATTTTGGTGCGTCAATAGAACCATCAAAACCGCTTAGCTGTTGGCTGAGTTAAAATATACAATCGCTTTAAAATATTATACAGTCGAATTAAGAACTACCTCCTTTTTTAGGGTCTGCTAAATGGGGTTAAATTTTAAGGAGCGTGTACGTCGTGGATACAGACCCACGTCGGTTGAAAGACACTTGTATGGGCAAAGCCTCATCTACGGATAATCTACATTCTATAGTAACTCCAGAAAACACTTTTCTCTACGACTACACATGTTAGTATTCTGTAACATATCAGGCTCTTCAAGGTATATTAACAAAAGCCGTTTCTTAAAACCGTTCAATACCTTCATATTCAATTGTTCGTTATGTCATTTGTCAAATAAATTATTATTTCTAAAAGTGGCGACATCTAGAAATGGTTATAAATAAATCAGTTGCAATGTATGTACGTATCTATATTTATTTAGTACAATAATATATTTCATAACAATAAGTCAGAGAAAGGGAAAAGTATGTGGAAAAAGAAAGCAAATATGAACATAGAGCTTGCTTCATAGACCAGCGCAAAACTACAAGAATTAATATTTTTTTATTGTATAACCAATATATAGTACAATATAGTACAATTGTGCTATAACCAATTGAAGTAATTTCAATATTACAGTCCACATCAAACCACAAGTTTACAATATCTAAGGATGGATCCAAGGGGAGGGTCACAATATTTTCACCACTGGAAGTCTTGACGCTACCATAAAGCAAGAGTCTAGTTAGGTGGACAGTATTCGCCCTATTAAATTTGTTTTGTTCTTAATGATGTCGAGTACGTTCCTCCGTGGCTTGAAGACTGGATCCGTCCCTAACTGTTTGTGAACTGAGGTCAGATTTCACGTGTTGCTTTGTAGTCACCGTTCACTTAACTGGATAGTTAAGTGGTTGGTAGTGTGGATCAGCAACGACTATCTCAGAATGAGAGCACCGACTTTTCGTGCCCCAATAACGTCTGACCGTCATTCTCACGTATCAATTTATAGAACAGAGTCATCAGTGAATTTATCAACAAATCCTTACATATTCAGGTTGGCAAAGCGCCATTAACACAATATCTACAGGCCACGTATATTTCTTACACCCAAACAATCGTCTAATTACTAACCTTGCTCTAACAAAAAAATCGTTAAAATCTATTGTCCAACGGACAAAAACTGAACAAGGCTTATCTCGAAAAACTACAAAATATCGTAACCGCGACTGTGAAGAACCAGCGGAAGAAACTTAGTGGCCTTGTTTTTATACCACAATAAGTGTCTTCGGAATTTCGTTTAAATAATTTGATAATTATTTTATTAGTTTTTGCAATGAGTGAGTGACAGTTGAAATTGTGGTACTATGAGCTAAGATATATCTTTGCATTGTTTATTGGTTTCTTTTTTTTTTACTATACTCTAGATTAGTCTTCAAGGCATTTGAGGCTGTCACTATCTTCTAAACATACTGAAGTTACTTTACGTAGGTAAATCTTACACAGACCACTGTGTAAGACTTGCTTTCATCTTCCGTTATTGTACCGTCTCTCAACTTTATAAAGCCGTGTCTGCAGTTTCTGATGCGGTGTTAATACCTCTTACATGTTAAAGATGTCGTACGTATCGGTTTTTATAACTAATCCGATATAATGTAAATCTGCTGTATATAATGAATATAGTACTAGACCAAACATCAACTTCTGTGGAAACGACGATTTTTTGCCTCTGTAGTCTTGTTTTCCGGCGTCGGACTTGACTTCTTGAGGTCCCGGGTTCGATCGGGTAAAAAAATAATTGAAAAGAGTATTTTCAATTTTCTATTAAAAATAACGTTGCCCGAGTTAGGATATATGTCCGGTTGGCGATAGGCTTGCCACCTATGGCTCCCACCTTTTGGGACTTAGTGTCTTCGGCTAGTCGTGAGGTACCGGAGATCAGAGATACGTGCGTGAAGATCCTTTTTTTGTATGCATGCTATTAATCCAAATAACGTGGTTTGAAAAACACTTATAAACTACGAATTAATTACAAATAGGTTCGTTTTTAAAAACATTTCACTCGTCGTTACAACATTAACAAATACCAGAATATTATTGTTTATAATGTCTCTTGTAAACTCTACCTTGTATTCTTAAGAGACATTTTATTCTTACTTTAAGAGTAAAAATGTTGGCATTCAACCAGAACCTGCTTTTAAGTTCTGTTTACACGAACGTTATGATGTCGATCGCACGACGTTTAATTATTTTTTTAGAAATTTTTCGGCAGTATTCAAGAGTCCTTCTTAAACATAATTTAATGGATTAACTAGGAACATCACTTTGGAATTAAAAAACATATACATTTTTTAATTTAGATAGATGGTAGGTTAGATTGATTGCCGACAATACTTTGTATCTATTTATTTTGCGCTAAAATGATAACAAATACTATCTGATACAATTTTATAATATTCTTTAAAACTGCTTTCCCTGATATTAAATGTTGTTATACATATATGTATTAACATTAATTATAAAACGTACGTGAAATTTTCTAGCACACGATCAGACTTTCACTCTTAGTTCCAGTCATAAAACTCTGGGCTATGTCTTAAGCCATTTAATAAAATTACAGCCTTAAGGACAATGGGTTTAGCGAAAATAAATAGTATTCAATGTCATATCATTATAAATACGGTATTTTTGTTAAAATATGTATAAACATGCTTAAAATAAATACCTAAATCTGAGTACACAAATATCTTCACGCCATAAATCTAAATAGATTGTAGTGCAAATCAATTACCTAATTAATTTAAATCGTATTGCTGCTAGTAGATATAATAATTATAAAAGGTTTTTTGTATTTAATAGAGAAAAGTAAAGATTTACTGTTATAATAATTACCAACGAAAGAAAATGAAAAAAACATATTTAAGATTTCAAATTTCCTACAACATTAGATAAACATTAATAAAAATTCTATAATTTGGTATTTGCATATATAAGGTTATGACAAGTTCCGAAATGTAATATTTTTACATTGTTAAGTGACCGTCCGCGTCGTCCGTCTGCATAAGCCCTACGTTTCACAATTATTATCGTATATTTTATGCGTCATCAATGTACCTACTCTGAGTCTAAATGCTGCTGTAAAAATAAAATTGAAATGAAATGGACAATCTAAATGGGTATTTCCCTTGAACATCTAGACACGCAGCAGGGTGTCAAGCCAAGTTCGAGCAAAGAACTGGCTAGTCAGCGCCAAGTGTAATTTTACACGAACCACTTGGTGCCACTTTTGACCCTTTTATAACTCGAAATCTATTTAACGTAAATACATAAAACTACGTGTGTGTAATCATATCCATAAGGACATTAAGAATCTCAAATTTCATAAAGCTAGCTCAAACCGTTATAAAGATATGAAAGTCTAAAAGTCGTAAATTTTAGTACCTACTGACTGACATACCTATAGTAGCTAAACCTGACCTACTTCCAGATGACCTAGAAGGATGAAAATTAAAATTCGAGCTCGGTAATTATGTGTAAACGGAGGAAAAAATCGAAAAATAAAAAAAAGTTCAAAAATAGTGGAAAACGTTTTTGTCAGTTTTTTTTTTATAATATATATTATGTTGAATATTTTTATGAAATAACTGATGTAATGAAACCTGGCCAAGTTAAATCTAACCTACTATTAGATCTCTTATTTTGAAATAACAACAATTATTATTATAGGTATCGAATAAAGCAAAGAAATAGAGTTTCATACTTGATCATAATGTTATTTTGTTCCTATAAATAAGTATTTGGATTTTGCATAGAACTTGGCACCCACTAAGATTTCCATTCTTTTTGCGGCGGAGTTCACAGCCAAGCATAATTTTTGTATTGAACTTGGCTCTCCTTTTTTACATTTATGTTTTTAATGGGATAGAATCTTCAACTTCTTCAACATTTCAACACTTCCACACTAACGTTAACTTATGTAACGTTAACTTATGTAACGTTAATTAACTAAGGGTTGGTATCATTTATAAATTACGTTACACGTTAATGGGGGGGAGGGTATCATCTTAATGTGACATTATGTGACTAGGGGCAGGAGGGATCGAAAGCCTTGTGATGTCACATTATAAAATACTATAACACAAAATTTATATGTGAACTAACTAACTTCAATTTCTTCAACATTAGTTTAATACCAACAATCATCATAATGGAAACATCATTAAACATGCAAAACATTCTATTACTTTCTCACTTTTAATACAAAGCTGGAAATACCTATGTACTTTATGTAAACAGGTTGGAATTCAGTGTTTAATAAAATACCAGCCATCATTCTACAATAAGTTTGAAAAATGTGTGACGTCACATTAGGGGGGACGGGGTTCTAAAAATGTGACCACCTGTGACAAGGAAAGGGGGAGGGGTCAAAAAGTTCTAAAATTCGCGTGTCATAATTTATGTATGGCCCCTAAGTGTTGGTGAGAATTTGAAATCACAGCAAACTGAAACCGTCGTATTAGTAAATATAGACTGAAACACACACTCCAAGGTTTAAATTGACATTATTCTGCATTTCCGTGTATTAAAAAACTATTTCAATTTAAATCTTGAAGTATTTTAGTCCATGTCTCGGTAATGAAATTAATAAGACGGAATTGTATAAATTAGTCACATACACATATCGCATTAAGTATTTTTTATTTCTTTGTCACCGTCCATTCGAAAATGATCTATCCAAAATGTCCTTTCTTGAAAAGCATGTTAATCGCTTAAATCCCTGTTGAGAATCGAACGCAAGTTTCGTGGATGATAGGTAGAGGGAGACATAGATGCACGCTAACATCTCAACCAACAAGGCGGTCAAATCTATATTTATCAAAGTCGAAATGATCCCATTTATTGTATAATAGTGTGATTCGGTCTCACAGGAAACATCCTCCATTTTATCTATAGACCTCAATCGATCCTCTATTTTGTCTATAGACAGCATTCATCGCCAGGAAATCCGTCCGCTTGTTTGCCTTCTGATAACATAAAAATAAACCTACCACAATATACCTATCCCCACGCATAAAGGTACGACCATACACAATCGACAAATGTGAACGTTTGTAAACAGTATGGCGGTGCGCGGGTGGCGAGAAATGTCCCATGTTTACTCTACACAGGCCTCTCGTGGGGCATGCCTCTGATCACGTACGCAGTTCCGCAGCGCGCATGCGCGAAACGCTTCGTACATTATCGCTGTGATGCGATTTTAGAATTTACTGCTGATACACTGATAACGTTGAAATATACAGTTTATGTTTGACCGCCTCGTTGGTCGAGTGGCTAACGTACACGCTTAACTACATCGACCACACGCGAGGCTCGGGTTCGATTCCCGACGGGGGCAGGCATTTGTGTGATGAACATTTAGATGTCTGCATTTCCGGGTCTGGGTGTTTATTAAATATATTCTGGTATCTATTTAAGTATTTCTATGTATTCGAATCGTTGACTAACACCCATAACACAAGCATATAATTTGCTTACTTTGGGGTTAGATTCAATTCGTGTGATTTGTCCAGGGATATTTATGTAAATATAACCTCAAAAGCCGATCATATAACATTTCTTAAAATAACATTTTCCAGCGATGAGGAGTTACATATTTCAACATTGCAAAATTTTTATAATTAAATCCTACCAATATTACAAAATGCGAAAGTTTGTGAGTGTGTATAAATGTTTGTTACTCTTTCACGCTCGAATGGATGAACGGATTAGTGTGAAATTTGGAACACAGATAGATTGTGACCTGGATCAACATATAATCTACTTTTAATCCCGAATGCACAATGGGTTCCTGTGAAAAAGCGGACAACACCTAGTAATAAAGAAATATTTCTCTAATATACCTATTGTTGTAGCACTAAAATACCTATAATCACGCCTGTGTCCCCAAAGAAGTAGGCCCACTCGCGATTAGCCGAAGGTACAGTGATAGGTTGTGAACCTATCGCCAACCGAGCACTTTTCTTATTCCAGGCAAAGTCATTTTTATTATAAATCTGAGACTTCATAGTCACCGTCAACACTAAACCACTACGCCACAGAGGTGACCAGAGAAAGCAATTTATTTGTATGCTTATGTCATTGGTGCTCGTCAACAACCTATTAATACCTACATAAATATAGATAGTTAAACATACAAATGCCGTATCCAATACATTTGATAAAAATCGAAAATTTAAAATAGAAAAAATGTGTTCGTCCCACTAATACCAAACTTTGTCGAGAATAGAATTTAAGCTTCGCGGATGTTTGGCGGCAATAGGTATGTGCGTTTACTCTCGACTAACACTTAGGTCAAAAGATTAAAAGGTAGCGGACATGACTGCAACTTAGACTCCAATCCAACTAGTATAGTAGGTAGTTAGGTAAGTACACTAAGGTTGACTACATCGTAGTCGCGTATGCTCCAGGCATTACAGATCGTGTCGAAATACTATTTCTGTTTGTATAATATTACTCCTCGCTTAGTATGTAGATTTAAAATGTGGATATCTAGCTGGTAAATGTTCATACGCAAGATGCTGTATATCTCAGACTAAAGTTGATGACGATTAACGGCCAATATTAATAATAAATCCTAATCCAAAACTTGCTGTCGATATTTTGATCCATTTCTATGTTACCGCTTGCCAATAACTTATCTGTGGACAGGATAAATATGGTGATTAGGTGTAGGATAGGCCGGCGGATACGCAGCTATCTAGATTGCTTGAAATCCATCTTTAGAGATACATTATTAACATTGGCCGTAAGACATGATGCGACTATTTGACTTGCTTTTTGCACTTAAGAAATCCTACATATAAAAAACAGACAAAATAACTTATTTAGTTTCATACTATTTAGGTGAATTATTACGTAATTTAAAAAAAACTGTACTGTAAGCATTGCAAATATCTGACCCCTTTATAATACTTTCAAAGGGGGTCAAATATTTAAGTTGCTTACTGTACCTTCGAATGTATGAATGTTTTGTACGGTTATATGGGTTCATTATTTAGCGATATTTCCATATTATACGTTCGATACATGTATACCTACAGTTTTGAAAAACAGTCAACTGTAAGTTAAATTAAGAATATTTGATTGTTAAAGCTCTGTTAAGGAATATCAAAAGGAGCATTAAGATTTCCTCGTAGATAATGTAATTCTTCGCGCCTTCATTCATTAACACATATTATATACCTACTTAACTGAATAACGCAACCACATATACCTACACAACCGTAAAGATAAGATACTGAGTAGTAATAGCAGTGAAGTAGGTAATCTCCCCATATCTCTACGTGCAAAGATTTCTGGGAGACGTGATGATTTAACTCTAATCAAACATCAACCAGCTAAAGATATATTCGTTTATAGGCCTGTCTGTCTGATCAATGGACTTTCTCGACGTGTTGGTCCCGGTCTCAAGAGTAGATCAGACCAACTGTCTCTCTACAAGGCAAGCTCATAAGAAAAAAACATTCACCATGTTTTGTTTTTGAACGATTTTGAATTTTAAAGAAGGTTGTTAACTACTAAAGTAGTAGGTGTAGTGATACATTACATAGTGTAAAACAAAGTCGCTTTCCGCTGTCTATCTTTATGTATGCTTAGATGGTTAAAACTACGCAACGGATTTAGGTGCGGCTTTTTTTGATAGAAACGAGTGATTCAACTGGAGGTTTATACGTATAACATTTTTCTGTCATTTGTATACCAATTTGAAAACTCTTTTTTGTATTTGAAAGAGCGTACCTACTTCTGAGGTGCTCCTATTGCCACCAAATATAGATCCGATGGCGGAATTCACTACTATGGAAATAATAAAATTTGTGTACTCATGCCCGATTCCTATATTTAATGTTCAAGAAACGAGTCGTTTTGACTACAGATGGTAGTTGTTTGTAACAATAGTAAAATATCTAACTACGGTTGCTTGTTTTTGGTAATTAAATCTGGACATTTTTTAAAAGTATGAGTAGCGCTTTATTACTTTTGGGCGAACTACGAATTTCGTATATTATAGAAACGGGGCATTAGACGACATCATTTTGAAATAGAATTCTGTGCTTCAATTAAAATAAAAGTAAAGTATCTTCACGCCCATATCCCCGAAGAGGTAGACAGAGGCACAACCAGGGCACCCACGACTAGCCGAAGATACTAAGTCCCATAATGTAATAGGTGGCAAGACTATCGCCAACCGGGCACGTTTCCAATCCCGACCAACATTTTTTTTATTTGAAAATTGGAAAAATCCAATTTTCTTTTTGTTGGCCGACCCGGGATTCGAACCCGAGACCTCATGCAGTCAAGTCCAACACCCGGACCGCTCGACCACATAGGCGATTCAATTAAAATATTACTTAAAAAACACTTGGGTCATAGAGACAAGTCTAACAGTAAATTCAATGACATAATAGGTTAAACTGATTGCAAAGCATGAGTTAATAATATAGAAACTTGCATACTATATGCTTATGTAATAGAAACAGAAAATATTTCATTTCACGTAGACCATATAAACGGTTCTTGTATCAAGTATTTGACACACTCTATCGATGAATCGGAGCGACAAATCACTCGGCAAAATTTAGCGGGTTTGCGATAAAACTATTTTTAAAATAGATTTTACAAACGACTTTGCTATAGATTTACAAAGCATAGTAGCCGGTAATTTACCTAAAATAGTAAATTTTTACTTTCAGGTTGTCAATGCATCATTAACAGTTATTATGATCTAAATACGACATTTATTTATTCTCAGGGGTTCCGTTTGGATACTCATTTCAACACCATTCCTAAAAAACTACAAAAGCTTGATTAGGTCTTTCTCTTTGCCATCACCAACTCTAATATAACAACTTAGCCAAAAAATACGCTCGTCTGCCCTCACCCTAAAGCGACAATTCAAATACACCAACATCAGACATGTTGCGTTTATAACACGCAACGTTGAAAACCTGAAGTTACACCACTTATGCGTAACCACTACTAGACCACGTCTTGTCGCTACGATGCAGAGTGGACATGGCACGTGTGAATAGATCCTAATCTTTAAATTTCTTAAATAAGGAGGGCGTCGACCGTAGTAGAATTAATCTAAGGCAGTATCTATAACTAATTAATAAGATAGAGTAGCCGATATGTACGTTTTGTTGTTTAATACGTTGCAATTACTTTCAATCGTATTCTAAACTAGCTGTTCCCCGCAGCTTCGTCCGCGTAGTCTATTTATTTAATATTTAGCTCTCCAACGCTACCTGTTGAAATTTTTAGATAAAAAGTAGCCTACGTCCTTCTCCCGATTTTGAAACATTTTTCGTTGATGTTCAGCTGCTATTAGTCTTAGCGTGACGATATATAGCCTATAGCCTTCCTCTATAAATAGGCTTTCTAACAATGGAAGAATTTTTCAAATCGGACCAGTAGTTCCTTAGATTAGCGCGTTCAAACAAACAAACTCTTCAACTTTATAATATTAGTATAGATAGGGACTTGGTGTGAGGATATGTATGTATGTGCATTACTTCTTTACAATATGAGGTAAGTATAAGTTTTTCGTGCGCATTTGGGGTTAACATTTAGAAAGGGTAGCTGCGATCCTGTGGTAGATTTTACGAGTCGTATTACACAGACGCGTCACATAATATAAATTCCTACTTCTTGTATGGTATCTATATGAACGAATCTATTTTATTGACATTTTATGGGAAAAGATAGGGAACTAGCACATGAATCTTCTGAAGCAAGGAGACAACCATGGACTATAGACACCAGAGATGTTATATATTGTCCTGCGGCTCGTGTATTGCCTAATGTGCATGTCTACCGGTAAGCTTATACTCCAGACTGGAACATTATGGACGAGCGGCAGGAATCGATAAGGCGATGGATCCCTACCTGGGCAAATTGCTGCACAGGAGTCATTTACCAGCGGTCTTGTTAATGTCCCATTTAACCCATGCTCGGCGTTTTAAAAGCTGCCAGAGAATTAGATGGTAAAGTGGCACAGAGTCTATTCGGCACACAACACAGACCAATACGTTTTTTTTTATTTAACATGTTTTACAACAAGCTTCGACCAACTTACCTTCGTCCTCCCGTTGATGGTGTAGTCCCCAAGCTTCCCGTTGTCTATCATCTTGTTCGCCTTCAAAATAATATTGTCAACCTAAAACAATAATAACCTTTATATATTCATGACATGGATATCCAGTGGCCATTACTATCGTAGAATTTGCATATAACACTAGTTTACCCCCGCATATGACAGCGAAACCAGTCAGATAATAATATGTTAAGCAAAACACCTATATATCTTCCTACTTATAACAGCTGTATAATAGTGAATTTTGTACACTAAATATATTAAAAAATAAAATAGGCACAGGCGACAGAAAATGCGCTACACAACATATTTTTAGCGTTTTTAGATTTTTGTTCGTCTGTGTCCCGTTCGCGATTAAAGCCGAATTAACTAAACCGATGTCAATGAAATTTGACTGGTAGACATTCTATATTCCGAGGAATGTTATAGGTCACTATACATCCCGTTCACTAAATTGTTACTTTTCAATAAATAGCAAAAATATCTTAGCAACAAATCCTTATTAGGCCTATCTCTATCCGTAGATATGTTATTAATATTGGCCGTAAGTCGTTCACGCATAGACAAGTTTTACTATATTTTTTTAATTTTGTAGCATATATGCTTTTGTTTAGTTGTTCAGTACCTAGCTTTTTCGAAATTACGATATACATAACAACGCTCAGTTCAAAGTGTCAGAATAACTTGAATGCGGAATGCAGAAAAACATTTGAATGGTCATCTCGAGCTGCTATTCGGACCCGGTAGTAAATTCCAACCATATTAATATTACAAATGTGAAAGCTTTTATTACGATTTAATATTTAAGTCGATTTACAATATCAATAAGATTAGCGTTTACTGCAGATAGTCGCGAATGACGCTGCGGGTACAGTTAGTCTATACCAATATTATAAAGTTTAAAAGTTTGTTTGTTGCCTAGAACGCGCTAATCTTAGGAACCACTGGCCCAATTAAAAAAATCTTTCAGTGTCAGATAGCCCATTTATCGAAAAAGACTATATTCTATATATCATCACGGACCCATAGGAGCACCGAGCACAGCACCACTGAAGTAATTATCCCCACAAACGAAGTCGCAGTTGGAAGCTAGTTTAAAATAAACCGTAACAAGCTCTCGTAATTTTAAATTATCAACGAGTTACTTCGATATCAACTGTTGCTACATTCTTCTCATCACCTCGAATCAAAATTTTTGAAATTCGCGCTCTCTGCATCACTTGCCAGTGTCGTTTTAAAGACAGAGACATTATGATGAATTAAATTTATCACCAAATGGTGTGGAAACAACTCGGTGACAATTAAAAAAACACACTTCCTATTTTGACAAAAAAATAGTAGGTATAGATAGACTATTGCATTAATTATACTTGTAAGGATTTACAATTTTGGTTATCTTTGTTACATTTAACGTAAAAACACATTACGCAATTAATGAATGAAATGTTGAATGACTTCATTCATTACTAATTTATTGTCACAAAAGACAAACCAAAACAATGTGTACGTGACAAATTTCTCGTACATATTCGGTACGTCCTTGTATCCGCGTTCGCTATATAAATTCTTAAGGTTGCCCGCATTTTTGTCGCGTTTATTTTTTTCCCATATAAAGAGCTTCATTAGTTGAGATTAAAACTAAAAAGTAACCAGTTAATTACAGTAAAATTAATTACATTTACAGTATTATTCACAGTTACAGCAGTAATTTCTTTTCCATCTACCTAGTTACTATAGTTATAAGTCTTCACTTTACAATTATTTTTTTTTAAGAATATGTTTAGATCTACGACTTTTGTATACTTATCTGTTTAAACCTATACAACAAAATTTAAAAAAAGATTTATTTTTTTATAAGATCCTGATAAACTCTGAAACCACTAAGGTCTTATTACATTTCGTTTTATTAATAAAAGGAATAAAAATACAATGTTTTATCAAAATATACTTAGTAAAAGTGGTTTTATAGAATTAATGGTATATTAATTAAAAAATAATCTAAGGTTCACTACTCACTAGCCTTAGAGTCGAGAATTGACAGATTATTGTTATAAAAAAGTTTACCCAGATAGGGAATAGTTAGTAATATTTCTTTATAAGATGAAAACTTATTAATAAAAATCACAGCAGTATTACAGATAGCAAAACTGCTAGACAAAAACATAGAAGAGAAATTTGAATCACATGGTATCATTACGCCCATATCCCTGAAGCGGTAGGCAGAGGCACAAACAGAGCATCTACTACTATCCGAATAGGATAAGTCTGACAATGTGATAGTTGGCAAGCCTATCGCCAACCGGGTACATATCTTATTAAGAGCAACATTTTTTTTTGTTAGGAAATTGGAAAAACCACATTTACTTTTGTAGCCCGACCCGGGAAACAAACCCGGAACCTCATGAAGTCAAGTCCAACACCTAGACCCCTAGACCGAAAAGGCGATTATATCACATCTTGTTTCATTAAACTCTATGTTGGCTGGAGTTGGAGTTTTCAAGTTAATGCTAGATATCTGGCTAAAGTTTTTGAATCACTGCAACCCCCTGAATAATAAATCAGTTGAAGCTTTTTAAGAATTATATTTTGCACCCTCCCAAAAGTTACAATTCTCATACAATGCCTCAAAAAATATACATACTTGACTAATCAGTTGTCCTATTTGTTGACAATGTTCCTCTTTGCCATCTATCCAGGTGATTCGATCTCCACGTATGGTGTGGACTTCTGTTCTGCCTGGTTTTGATACCAATTGACCTGCCTGGCAAAAAACACTAGATGAAACTTTTCTTTGAATCAATGTATCTGTGGCCTTATTTGAGACTTGGGTCTTGGCTTCAATGTTTAAATAGTTTTAGCTTTCTTTAAACATATGTTCTAGAATCTAGTGCATTTCTCTTTTATTACATACATACAACATTAATATTTTAACTAGGTAGATTGATATAACACATCATGCAGCATCACATTGTAAAGCCAACATAAAAAACTGCAAAGTTAAAGACATAATTTGTTACAGAAACATGTACCTATTGGTTTTAGACAAATATGAACTTATGGAATGATATTATGAGATTTTGCAAAGAATAAATATATTACTTGAGCAGATTATCAACCTCTCTACCAGGTAACTCATAAAAGGCAAACCCAGGTTAAATAGGTTACAAATAAGACTGCTGGTGATTGAATGTTGGGCAGCAACTTGTTTGGGTAAAGATTGCTTAATTATTCCCGCCATGACATAACAACTGTCACATTCTGGTCTGAAAGGTAGGGTAATCAGAAGACTTGCCTATAGGCCTAACAGCGTAGGCACACGACAGACTCACCTACAATATCTATGGAGTCTACAGGTTGTCTCTTTCTATCGGGAGAGCCAGTTACTTGTTTGCTGAGCTCTCACATCAAAAAATATTTAAAATTTTCTATAACCCTGGTGAAACCTATAATATGTAATGTAGTTAAGATCTATCTTGATTGCCTTAGCTTTCAAGTATTCTTTTAAGTATCTAGTTCAATCTGCATCAAAACAGAAACTGTGTAAGATAATGTTTACACATAAAAAAAATCTTGAAACAGAACAATACTAACATTTACAGACTAAAAAAAACCTCTTATCTTTAAAAACTAAACATGTTAATGGTACACTCCCTTCCCAAGGTGGGAATTTTAAAGTCTCAAAATAAAAAAAGCATTTTAACACACAAAAATGGGTAAAACAATTATTGAAATTTAGAATAAGAGAAGAGGGGCTGTTCTTTGTTATATGGTGAGAAGAAATACAGTTGATTCCAAATTCAGTTAACTTAGCCTAATGTTTTCTATTACACCAATTAACATAAACATTGGTTGTTTACAACATTAGGTACATTTCTTGGAAATTTCACTATTTTCAAAAAATTTATTCCAGTTTTTAAGAGCTGAATTTCATTTTTCATTCACATTTTCATTTGCTGCAAATATTTGCTGATGTTTAAGTATGACTTTATTTCTGAGAACAGAGAATTCTGTCTTTTTTCTGAATTCATAAAAGAATTAGTGTTTGAATTATGTATGGATATTGTGGTATACCAATCACATTGATCTTATTTCTTTGTTATAGGAATTTTTTCATTGTGACACATGTTTTGAGGAGTTTACATTGTATTCACAAAATAACATTACAATCAAAATCAAACAAAAATTATGAACAATAAACAAACAAAACATATTTTGACACCTATATAATACTTTCAAAGTACTTTAAGGGTGCCAGACATGTTAAATAAATATTTTTGGACAAGTTACCCAATTTGAGTGTACCCCAGCCACTGGACAAACAAGGTTATCAGGATGGATGCGGATTTTCTTTACTAAGTGTGTGTATCAACAAATATCTAAATATATACTAAATGAATAAATAAAATATGTTATGGCAATTTATCTATCATACAAATTTCTTAAGCAAAATAAACATTTCGAAATGGTAAACCTTCTCCTATAAATTGTTTTTATGTACGTTTATCAACAAGTTTACTTTTATCAAGGATTCTTCTTCTTTTATGGCTTTTACAACTATTGTGCGTGGTTTAATTTCAATTAATAAATCAGGGATTAGCTTTTTGTCTTAGATTCACACAACTCTTATTACCTACACAAAACATGAAAAAAAAACTTACTGTAAAGATACCAGATCTGTACATGGATAGCACTTCATTTAAAACTAATAGTCCTCGCTCTTTACCTAAGAAATTATTCAATACACAAACACCATACTGGGTCATGTCTCTTATTACCCTTTGGCAAATATCAAAGTAGGGATCACTTGGGTCCATATAAAAACTATTTAAAATGTTGCTAAAAGGTGCTACTTTAGGTGACGCTCCTGGATATACACCAGTCCGTGTTTCCTCTATATATCCAGGTAAGACAGGCATTTTCACATCACTTTAGTTCACAAATTTCACTGATACAATTATATTTTGTTTCTTAATCAATTTATCGCAACTGCCTTGGTTTCTATTAGATTTCATGAGGATTTGATTAAGTCTAAAACTCAAACAATACTTGAGACAACTGTACCATTCGGTATTCACCATTGACCATTTCATCAATGATGAACATTCAACACAAATTTTATTACAAAATACAAATGCAAATCTGAAATCAAGAGACAAGAAATCAACATTCCATTTTGTTAAAATGTCAAAAATCAAATAAAATGTCAGTGTCACTCATTTGTCATCGGTGATTTTTTTTGGCCTACACTTGAGCGTTTGCCAGTCTGCATAATCGGTCTTAAAGTATTCGAAACAAAATCAAAAACCCTTTTCTTAAATTCATCGAGAAAGATTGGGAGGCAATAATAAAATAACAACAATTTTTCGATAACAGTAACAATAACTAGTTAGAGTTAAACTATAGAACTTCAGAATTACTGATAATTAAAAGAGCAGTGGTTTAAAGATTTTTTATTAATCTGAGAATAGAACAGTGTTACTCATCAATACCATCATTCATATTTCACGAGGTTTTTTATTGCCAATCAACTTCGAAATTTAATTTTCGCTTTAGGTTTTCGCTAGTCTTTCACATATAAATTTAATTAGACCAAAACTGACAGGTACTGTCATAGAATTTCTATGATAGAAATGGGAATATATAAAGAAATGCAACGATGTTCTCTAACAAATTTATTTGGAATGAATGAATAAATTAATGAATGATGTTGGAATCGTCATATAACTTCGCAACATCTCTTTCGCATAACAAAATACATAAAGAAATAGACGTTGTTCATTTGTTGAGGATTAAGGGAACATATATCGATACCAACACTACTTGTATCTGAATAGCCATAGCAGGTTTTCTCTTAAGTATATCATGTTCATATACTTGGAGGTCAATGGGTACAATAGTAAATGAATTCAAAAGTAAGTGACCTAACTATAAATGTTTTATTATATGTATAACACAAAACTAATAAGAGAATTACATGTTTCATAACATTAGGCGACAGAATCAAGGCAAAGCAACTTGCGCAATTCCTACGAGTCTAACGGGCTCAGCAGCATCAATTAATTCAATTTTTAGTACCGTTTTTACATTGACCATGGCGCCGATTCGCTTGCTACACATTCCTCTAAACCATTGACCTCTAAGTATATGGACATGAAATACCCACGAAAAAAGCCTGCCGTTGGCTACTAAATATGGCTGCCACTTTGAAATTCTATGGCTGCCCAGAAAAAGTAGAGTACCGATATCGATATCGATGCAATATGACGTACCTAAATAGATAAAAGTTATTGTTTAAATCTACCTTTCACTAAACAAAATCAATATAATTCCAACCTAAATTAACCAATTTCACTTAATAATAAACACGAAATTGAATAAGAATGAAAAAAATACTATCATCTTCATTCACGATGGTGCCAAAACTCCAGTTCAACTACTCTAAATTTTATATAAGTTTTAGTTATGTTATGGTAGTCTGTACTTTATATTGAGGGAAATGACGAAATTTTACAGGTAGTTCGTAGTAAATTTTGTTCAGTTAAAGTGCACAAATGAAATATTCATTTAGAAATTAGTGCTTGTCATAATTCCTCGTTCCCGTCAAATCTCAATTAATGGGCTTGAGCTCTTGCTAAAGAGTGCTTATATTCGTTAAGCTTGAGTAAGGAGGTCACTGCTTTATTTAAGACTCTGACTTGATTACTTTGACAACTAAGGACAAAGGTGTTTGAACCTTTGTGCCTTAGTTAACCACTGCCATATTGTGTTTTTTTCAAAATGGCGGTGCGCAATAATTCCTACAAATATGGATAGGGAATATTTGTACAAACAAAAAAAATATTAGAGTCAACATATCCTAAAATGTCACGTTACAGAGTTACTTACAATAAAAGATCGATGGTGAGTACTTCTACCTTGCAGAAACAATGTATTCAATTGAACGCCTCGAAGTAAAACATAGTTGGCCATGACTAGTTACCACTCTAACGACAAAGACGAGGTCGCTTAGAAATAGTCAGAGGGAGTAATTACTATCCATTTCCAAGCTATCCCGCCTCCATTTCAGACACGTCTTCATCACTAACCATCAGGTGAGAAAAAGGTCAAAGGTAAACTTGTTATCGTATAAAACATATATATTTTTTACTTATTTTTATTATACAGATGGAAAATAAATATAAACAGTCAATGTTTATAACGTAACGGTCGTAATCCAAAATCGTTAACCAACTTTATTCCCCGAATTTTATTTTTAAAATGGCAAAAAGATAATGATCTAAGACTATCACTGCTACAAAAATACAACTTTAAAAATAAGTTTGTTAATTGAGGCCAAATCTTCATCACCGTTTTGTTTAGGAAATGAAATAGCTCTGTAAAGTGAAATTTTAGGATATGTTGATCCTTATCCTTTTTTGCTCGTACAAGTGTTCCCTATCCATATTTGTAGGAATTATCGTGCGCCGCTATTTTGACAAAAAAAACACAAAATGTTGGCCAGGGACTAACCCAGGCTTCATACTCGTACAAAAAAGTTCAATCCCCTTTCTAATAATAATTGGAGCCCGAATTTGTTAAATCGGGTAAATTGATTCAAATTCCAGCTTGACTAATAGCAAATGTTAACGCATGTATACCTACTAAAAAAAGAAAAAAACTTGTAAAACTGACAATTTTATTTGTCATTTGTCAACATTCAAATTTCAACTTTCAAGTTTCAAGAGTTTCAAGTTCAATGCCAAAAATTCTCCAAAATCCAAATTGTGATTTGTGGAGTGTGAACGCGTTTGTTTCGACTTACTTAATTATTTTTGGTAGTTGAATATGTCGAATAATTATTTAAATAAAAGGTAATTTGTTCGCAAATTTACAATAAACTACTTAAATATACGTTTCATTTTGACAGCAACGATTTGCAAAAGGTAGCCCTGGGCTCAGAAAATATTTTTAGGATGAATCAAGAAAGCTTATTAACGTGTTGTGCTGTTTGCAATCAACAGAGTCATCGAAGATGTGCCCGTTGTCTTTTAGTTTATTATTGCAATACAGAGCATCAAAGACAAGATTGGAAAAGACATAAAAGTGAGTGTACCCCTAAATCACAAAAACAAGCTCAAAATGAGCAGGAAACGGTGAATAAGATTGAGAAAGATGTCAGACTTATTAATAATAATTTTGATTCTAAAGATCATACGAAACCAAAGTCTAAACAAAAAATGAAAACTAATAGCAAAGAGATACAAACAGATATAAATAATATATCTTTGCACAAAACGAATTTAAAATCGAATCAAACGGATGAAACATCTAGTACAGTATCTACAGAAAGTGTATCAAGTCACAAAATGGATGAATTAAAGAAAACAGTATTAAATGAAAGTATTATTTCTACTGTTGTACATACTAATACAGATTTGACCAATGAAAGTGCAATAACATCAGAAGGATCTTCAGAACAAGAGATTTTAAGTGGTAAAGCTCAGCAACTTAGTACTATTGATTTTACTGTAGGGAGCACATCTAATGTTTTAAAATCTATGAATAGAAATGATGTGAAAACTGTGATACAAGGAGAACAGCGTAGTAAAATCAAAGAATATCCTGAATCCTCCCTTAAAGGAAGTGTAGCACCATTTAGTAACAAATTAAATAGCTTTTTCATGGACCAAAGTGATCCTTGTTATGACATTTGTCAAAGAGTGATAAAAGATATGACTCAGTATGGTGTGTGTGTTTTAGACAATTTTTTAGGTAAAGAGCGAGGACTTTTAGTTTTAAATGAAGTCTTGGAAATGTACAAATCTGGTATATTTACAGTAAGTATTTTTTTAGCATATATTTATTTTAACTATATTTATGCATATTTTCACTCCAAACCTCTTGAGGCTCAATTATGATATTTTTAAATGGCACATATTCATAATGTTTTTCATATTTAGGTATACAGAGGATGAGGTAGCTGGTAGACTTGCACAATATGCTTAATATTCTGGCAACACGTCTATGGTGCCTATAGCCCGTGGTTGGCTTGATCCATCAGGAGACCTGTGTGCTTGTTTGCTGACCTTTGACATAAAAAAATTGATTAATTGAGTGATTAATTTACTATTATCCCTTATATTGTTATGGTAACAAAAAATAACCAAGTGATTTTTTGTTTGCTTGTTTGAAATGAATAGACTCCGAGACTACTGGACTGATTGCAAAAATTCTTTCACCTTTAGAATGCTACATTTTCTTTGAGTGACATAGGCTTTGTTTTATCAAAATCGGTGAAGTAGAAGCCAAGTAACGCAGGAGAAGCTGCGTGAAACTGTGCTGAAGATCATTTACCATGATAGTTACAACTGGAGCTGTTATAAAAACATCGAAATATTTGGTTTTAGATGATATTGTATTCTGCCATCCAGAATTGTAAAATAATATGTTTCACAGGTAACTCATAATAATACAATTTAACTTGAAACAGGAAGTATTAATAAACATATTTTGATGTGCAATGCACTTTTTTTTTTGAAATGGGTATATGTTGCTGACTACTTACATGGTTTTTACAAATTCACTGGACTATTTCGGTGATCAGACGAGAACTTTTATATTCAATGTGGTATAGACATCAGTGCTCTCTGCACAACGAGTGAGCGACTTAAATATCTGTCCCACTTACAGTAATGTTCTTTAAATACATTGGTATGTATTTAAAGAACATTACTGTAAGTTGTAATGTTGGTACATACAAATAATAATAATTTTTTTTTTATTACTTTATGTGTTTCCTTAAAATTGCAATATAATTAAACATCTTTATGTTATTCAGTAATGGTTCAAAAAAATATTTTTATCTGTAATTGTTTGATGATAAATTTATGCTTCATTTCTAACTTCGGCATGTACAGTCAACACATTGTATCTATAATCAGACACTTCAGGAAATTAATCTGGTTTTTTGCATTTCAATTAAATTAAATAATAATAATATGCAATGGTAATTTAGAAAAAGGGATTTAAGGGTATCTTCAATGATTCTGATCTGGTGGTAGTATATAAAAATGTCGACGCGCAGAAGTACTACTTGTATGGTTCACATGAATAAAGATTATTCTGATTCTGATTGTTTGATTTAAATATAATATGTCATTGGGATATCTGCCTGTTACTACCATGATGTAAACAAAGGTCTTATGTTTTACAATTGTACCTTTCTATGTAGATATATGTGCTTAAGATCTTTTAGTACTATTGTTTGGCTTGATAATTTTTAATATACTAAGATATAACATCTTAATTTGTAGTAATAGTCCAAGTGTTCTCGGATATGCCATGAAAAATAAATGAATATGTTGTCTTAGGGTGTCATCATTTGGGTTGATTTTAATACAAACATATCTTCATGCTAAGTCTCTTGTAAGGGAAGCCGAGAGTATTCTTTATATTTTATTATTTTGGAAATAATAATATGTGTAAAATAAGCTTATCATATGAATTATGTATGCAACAGTTAATATCTGAAATGAATGATCTAGACATGCAGCAGCGTATCAAGTTCAAGCAAAGAACTGGCTAGCCAGCGCCAAGTGTAATTTTACACAAACCACTTGGTGCCACTTTTGACCCTTTTATAACTCAAAATCTATTTAACGTAAATACATAAAACTACGTGTGTGTAATCATATCCATAAGGACATCAAGAATCTCAAATTTCATAAAGCTAGCTCAAACGGTTATAATGATATGAAGGTCTAAAAGTTGTAAATTTTAGTACATACTGACTGACTGACTGACATACCTATAGTAGCTGAACCTAACCTACTTCCAGATGACTTAGAAGGATGAAATTTGGAATCCAGCTCGGTAATTATGTGTAGGAAAAAATCGAAAAATAAAAAAAGTTTAAAAAATACAAAAAAAAAACGCAAGAAAAAATAAATTAATTAAATACCTGCCTAGTTTTCTTTACAAAAAGTAATAATATCCCACCAAAAACATAAATGTAAAAAAGGAGAGCCAAGTTCAGTACAAAAATTATGCTTGGGTGTGAACTCAGCCGCAAAAAGAATGGAAATCTTAATGGGTGCCAAGTTCTATGCAAAATCCAAATACATTAAATACAAAAGTTAAAAGTTAAACGGAGTTTACAGCCAAGCATAATTTTTGTATTGAACTTGGCTCTCCTTTTTACATTTATGTTTTTGGTGGGATACCATTTACCAAAATGCATCTGTACTTTTTATATCTCAATGAAGTGAAATGATATTCTAGTATTGTTATTAAGTTACTAATGTTCATGATTTGTTAGGCAGGTCAATTAGTTTCAAATCCAGGCAGCACCGAGGCGCAGACCATACGTAGCGATCGTATAACATGGACGGACGGTAAAGAGCCACACTGTCAACACATAGGCCAGCTTATCAGTCAGGTAAATGCATTTTTTATGGAATTTAGAATACCATACAAGCAGACGAATTTGCTGATGTTAAAAATTACACCAGAGGTTACAAACTGTCAGAAGCTACTTCAAACTCAATAGTATTATTTATTTTACATCATTTAAAACTCTCCATTTTACTTGCTTGATATATTGCACCATGTATCAAAAACTATCTAAAGTAACAAATGTCAGAGAAAATAGACAATTTTGAATATTTCTACAGAATGTTAAGGGCTCTCCCCTTTAGGAGTAGCAGCAATGACAACCCAATAAATGGGTTAAATTCAACTATGTTAGGTATTGCATTTAAGCCAGTTTTTTTGAAATTGCACAGCATTTGATTTTTTATCCGTAAGAGCTTCTATTTAAGACGTCTTTGCTCATACGTTGTCGATTTTTATGTAACATGGCATATTATTAATCTTAAAATAGCGGATACGAAATTAATATCGATTTATTTTCTAACGATTAGAAAATGTATGGGGTGCGCGAAATAATATTAATCTCGTCATAAATAAGAATCGATTTATTATTACACAAAACATTCGAAACAATGTCTAGAGTTCAGTTGCTTCTCAGTAACGTTTTTTTCCAATTCCCAGTTGCTATTTCTGGACTATGGGTGTGATGGACCAGTGTTAGAATTTATGACATGATTATCTACTACTCACTATCGGAGCCTCAGCGTGCGATAAATAACAATAAAATGCTCATTAAATAACAATAATTCGTTTGGAATTATCGCTCATTATCTCGAGTAGGTACCTACCAATTTATCTTCTATTATTTCCAGACTATGAATACTGAGAGGATTATGATGTAGATTTTGCGATTCCTGTGCAACTTTGGCGGAAATTTTTTGTCATTTTTAGTCGATATTTTTTACAATTTTAACGATTTTTAAACGGAACGATAAAGACGACGAGTGATAGTTCTCACGTTTATGAACTAGAATTTATTCGCGGCAACACTCGCGTATTAAAACTCTTGTGCAACCAGTTTCGGGTCCCAATTCTTGGGATGAAAAGTTGCTCTATCACAATTCAGTCTAGTAATTGTCGGAGCCACACAGTACGTATTCCAAAACATCATTTCGTTGCCACATGAAAGAAGAAAAGACACACATTTGTAATATAAGTACGGAAGTACGGATAATCAATTTTCCAAACTTTAGTTGAAACTGAATCGCCTTCGTGGTCGTTATATTTTCAATCGAAATTCGACAATTCTAACTTATTACAACTTTACACACCTGATTTACATTTAACCTATTATATATTGTATTTAATGAGAAAGGGCATGCTCCAGGGTCAGCATCAGGGTCAGGGTCATGGTGAAGAAAATAACAGATCAACTGTTAAAACAGATATATAATGCGAATGTATATGCAAGATGAAGTAGTTTGACATACTACTATCAAATCACTCGGGTTTTATTCAAGAGTGGTGGTGAGAGTCTCCGAAAAAAGGAAGGAATGTGCTGGAAGTTGGCATGTCTGCAAGGATTGTGATACTTGGCACTCGATACTTTATGCTTTTGAATTAAAAATTAAATATTATATTTTTTAGTCCAAAAGAACAACTATTTTTTTTGTGATTCGGCCCGATATATCTTGGTTCAAAGAATGCAATGGTACCAACTTGTACCAACCAAAGTCATTTATAATATTGCAATAATATATATTGTTTCAGGTTGACAATATAATACTGAAAGCGAACAAAACTGTGAACAATGGAAAACTAGGCAATTACATCATCAATGGTAGAACAAAGGTAATTAAATGTACCGAAATAGTTTTTAAAATATTTATTAAGGTATAACTAGACTTCGACAGCGATTGTGAGATAAATATCAGATTTTTATATTTGTGATTCATGATTTTGTGGCCGAGAGAGAAACTAACAGCCGCGCTCAGATACGTCAATTAGCATTTAATCTATCATTAAGTCACAATTTTATATGGAAAATGTCGACTTTAATGATTTAAAAAAAAATATTGACCTCCCTAAGAGCGGCCGTAAAAACTAAAGCGCGCTCGTAAGTCTTAATTCTGTGTACTCACTATTAATCTCAATTATTAATCTTAAATTACGTGTCACGGTGTTTGTTCGTGATGAACTCCTAAACTACTTACTTAACCGATTTTAATCAAATGTACCCACCGTGTGCAGCTTGATCCAACTTGAAAGATAGGACAGCTCACATCTCAATTTATCGCGGACGAAGCCGCAGGTAACAGCTAATTTTAATCTAGATCAAACGAATACTGTAAAACCTTATTTTAATTATTTGTATTATGTATTACCCTTAAAAATCATCGGCAATGAAAAGAATAAAAATATTATTTCACAAATAAAGTGGTGTTTTATAAATTATTTACAAAATGTATCTACCGTAAAGAATATCATATTTCTACTTCAATTACCGTGTAAGTCAAATAGTTCTATTTTTTGCTGCGTGCAGACATGACAGGTTCGTCACTCTCAAGTTGTGGTACCGCACAAAGTGTTAGAAATTGAAGTATCCTCATCTTTTACAGACTACCGTCTTACTGAAAAAAAACGCTCCATAATTACCTACGCGTTTTACTAACCAGTATCTAAAATTCAATTTTCAACCAATAACATGCTGACACGTCATCCTGTAACATGGTATTGGTTGGTTGTCAATTTTGAACTGTACCTATAGCTAAACCTATAGTCAGGTTACGTCAGGTCTCAACGATTCAGATAATAGTTTGATTTCATTGATTTGCCTTAATTTCTCTCTAGGCGATGGTAGCATGCTACCCCGGCTCCGGCAGCCACTACGTGAAGCATGTGGACAACCCCAATAAGGACGGCCGCTGCATCACCGCCATATACTACTTGAATCTGGACTGGGACGTAAAGCGATATGGAGGGCTGCTCAGGTAAGCTATAAAATATACAGATCCAGTTAAACATGAGGCATGAAGTTTGCGCGGTTTCAAATTTCAAACCTTTTTGTCGTAAAGTGTGTTACGTTTGTGCGCGTATATTCTTTAGTTTTACCAAACACAGAAATAATTTTACCCTTACATTTTATTATATATATATTTAAATATTTTTTCACATTTTCCGCGAGATGTCAAATATTTGCATGGAAAGTTTCATGAGTGTAGTAAATAGTGCAAACATTGAAAGGCGGTCGGCGGTGTTATATGTCTATATCTTTAGAAAGTCTTACTATACCCATTCTAAATACTCAATTCGTTTTAAAAATTCTTCCGTTTTAATTGTTATTTACACGCAAGCAGTTGAAAACCTTTATGAAATTAAATTAATCATTACCTTAAACATATCATGCACTTTTCAGAACACGATTTCATGGAATGTTTTAGAAAATAAAGTTATCGCAAAAATAAATATTAAAGTAATATTTTTTTTCGCAATAACCCCAATTAGTTGTTCTATCCTCCTTTTTCTTTTTTCATATGAAAAAGAAAAAGGAGGATATATAAATAAGTAATTCGAGTTATTTGTCCAATTGCGTAAATTTTTTCGCTCCGTTTTTTGTTTTTATAATTTTTTAGTTTATTTTCACGTAGTGTAACTTTTTGACTGTATTTTTAACGTTTAAGCTCCATCACGCGATTGAAGTCGGGGCCCGTTCCGGTTGCTTTATTTAGGTTATATTGTATTTATTGCATCCTTCTGTTTCAGGGTATTTCCAGAGGGAACAAACCAAGTGGCCGACATCCCACCGATTTTCGACAGGATGTTATTTTTCTGGTCAGACAGGAGGAACCCACACGAAGTACAGCCTGCATACGCGACAAGGTACACTTAGTGTAACATGCATGTGTCAATTTATAAATTGAAACCATAATATGTCTTTTATATTAAAGAAAAGCAAACAAGCTGACGTATTTCTCATGTCCCTGGAGATATAACATAAATTGATCTAACACCAAATTAAGCAAATGCTTCAAAGTAATAATAAAATTAAGCAAAAAAAAAATGCTTCTGTTATGTTATATTGTGTTAGATAGCGATACTAATACATAAACATCTAGAAAATGTATATTTAAAAAAAACGTTTTCGGGATTGGATATGTTCCCGGTTGGCGATAGGCTTGCCACCTTTGTTGGACTTAATGTAATATCATATTGTGGGACTTAGTGTCTTCGGCTAGCCGAAGGTGCCCTGGCTGTGCCTCTGCCTACTTCTTTGGGGATATGGGCGTGAAGATACTAAACAGATACTGGAATTAATTTAATAAAAAATTAGGTTTGGAAATACAGCCATTCGTTGGGAATCGAACTCGAACCTTTAGTTTGGAAGCTGGCCGGTTTATTTAAAACTTAAACAGTAATAAAATGCGTGTTAGGTAAGTACACGTGCACTGAATAGTTATTTTAGACTAGCCGACCTGGCGAACTTCATATCGCTTAACAATAAAAGTTTGTGTTCTGTATAGTTAAGAGCTGCTTCCCATTTTCCCTGCAATTTCCTGTTTGTATTTTTCATTAGAACCTTTTGACTAAATTAACATAACTTAAAAAAAATTAACAAAATTGGTCCATTTGTTCAGGTGTGATTGGATGACCACGCGAAATGAAGATTTAACTTTATATATAAAGTATCTTCACGCCTATATCCCCGAAGAGGTAGGCAGAGGCACAACTAGGGCACCCACGACTAGCCGAAGACACTAAGTCCCACAATGCGATAGGTGGCAACCCTATCGCGAACCGGGCACATATCCAATCCCGGGCAACATTTCTTTTTATTAAAAAATTGGAAAAATCCAATTTTCTTTTTTTTTGTTTGACCCGGACCGAACCCCGGACCTCATGCAGTCAAGTCCAACACCTGAACCGCTGAACCACAGAGGCGATGAACTTTATATATAGATATTAAAACATAACGTTTAATGCATAAAAAAATATTTGTATGTTATACTTCAGATACGCAATCACTCTATGGTATTTTGATGCACAAGAAAGGGAAGAGGCATTACGACAATACAGTAAGTGATTTTCTCATTGGTGTTTATTCTCTATCTTGTCTAAACGAGAAAATATGGAACCGACACTTTAAGTACTGTTAAATTTATGTCCCTCAACGTCATCTTCAGAGCCATGGTACTAAAATAGTACTATTAGAAGAATAAAATATGTTAAGTGAAACAGTGCAAGTATATTCTTATATTTTGAGCCATATTACATATCGACTGTGATTTTTATGATTAAAATGAAGTAGGGACACTTCGCACTTACGCATACAATATGGACCAGATGGCGCTATAGCAGATTTTTTTTATGATATTAGAAAGCAAACAAGCAGACGGATTTCCTGATGGTAAGAAATTTACGCCGCCTAGAGACACCAAAGGTGGTAATTTAAGGTTAGGCCTCGAGCAAAAGTAAGTTTACTGGCTACCCTGCCTTCCAAACTGGAACACGTCATGACGATATGGCGGCAGGAATAGGTAAGGCGGTGGTACCAATCCGGGTGAGTCGCTGTGAAACTCTACCACCTAATCAGATGTTACGGTGCTAGTGACGGTAAGCCTATGCTCATCTCTTACGAGCTGCCTAGCAGAAAGGCAGATGTTCTATTCTGCAAAGGAGACCGGACCAACACGGGGTAGCAAATTAAATGTTTCAAAAGGAATCGCTCTGGTGAACTGGTAATGAATTAAATACACGATTGGTTTTACCAAGTCCATGGCCAGCTTCATATTGCAAAAAAGAATTAACTGCCTATTTGCACTGATCTGGACTATATAATGAAAGTAGTATGAGTTCAA
>NJDD01002063.1:96553-114465 GCA_002245505.1 Calephelis nemesis
CGCTTGCAGCCAACTTCAGACGATAACTGACAGCAAAAAAATCAATAAAGAAACTTCAAATATAATTTATTGTTCTTAGATAGATACAGATTAAGATTAATAAGGTAATATTTATAATTATTGTATACTCATCATATTAATTAAATAAATTTATTAATGAATAATTTTGGATAAATGAATTCTACAGGTACATACATTTACATAGTTAATGCTACTGGTCACCTTAACATATATAATGTTCCTCTTTATAATATTAGTGTAAATGATGTAGTGTATAAGATGTAGTGTATAAGATTAAAAAAGCGTACATTAAACATTCAAACGGAATATAATTTAGTGATTTTTTTGCACACCATACACTTTGGTTATTAAGTTTGCCGTATTGCTAAACAAAATGGCGTCTTGACAGTCCTATTCTTATCTGGCGTGCATAGTACTAGTGTTCACTCCCCGAAATAGTCGACTCTCGAAAAGCAGGATCGATGCCATTAAGGCATATGGTATTCTTATCTTACAAATATTCGTTTGATTCTTTTCTTGGTAGTATAGTAAATTCTATTTTTTACAAGTATCTGTTTCATTTTTAGTATCACCGTCATATAATATATTTCTTCACATACTAGATACAAAAAATATATATACAAAACTTGAGGAAAAGTATTAAAATAGCTTCTGGGGATCTTTCTATCTGGAATACTATCATTGGGTGAATAATAAAATTATTTTTCTGTGTGATATTTTCCATCGTTGATGCTTGGTAAAACTTCCAAATATTCATATTTTTAAATGAAGAAACACTTTTGTTGTTACTGTATCGCTTATAATTTATTATTTCGTAAATAGCCCACCGGTTTCGCTTATAACAGCACCATCAGGGCTAAAACTTAAACTAGATTATCTAGATTATTTTTGCTTCTTCACTATCACTGCATAGTATAAAACAAAGCTTCTCTGCCCTATGTCCCTTTGTTGCAGTTTTTTTAATAGATAAAGTGATTGAAGTGGAAGGTTTATATGTATATGTCATAACAGTGCGAAGCCGGGGCGGACCGCTACTGTTGAAATAAAATTCTTTTAAGAGATCAAGGTAGGGCTCCTCTTCATCAAGATACATGTGTTGCAGAAGCCCGGAGCCAGCCGTCGTCGAGTGCGTGATGTCGGGTGCCTAGCCGACCCCCGGCTCCTCCACACCATACATACAGGTACGCTTCTGTCTATACCAACGGTCTCGTCTTGGGATGTAACGACCCCATCACTCCCCACCAAAATAATCTTGCAATTTGACTGTAGTGATGTGATAGAGTACTAAAACAACGCGCTCGCTTTGGTATTACCTTTCTATTATCGCCATAATGTCAACTTGATGTTGGTCGTATTCTAGTTATGAGGGTGTGGGTAGTTTGAGTTTGTCTTTGTTGTGTGTTAGCAGGTGTATTTCTCAGTGTGTAAGAGATCTATTTGTTTCTTTGTTTTTTTGAAATATATTTAACAAAATAAATACAATTTACAATTTACAATACAAATATACAATTTTGTCCCATCAGGTTCCATCAAGGTTGCCTTTCTGTAGTTTTGAAAAAAAAAGAAAGTATTTTTTCTACCCTTTGGAAAGTGATAAACTTTCTCCCCGTCGCGCTAACGACGTTGCCACTTTACAACTCTGGCGGCCAGGAAAATAGCATTCACACCTCGGATAGTAAAAAAGCAACCCTCAGATTATATGTTTGTTGTCTTGGCTTGGCCTTGGACTGTCTTGTTACCTTTGACCTGATTTTTCTTCACTCGAGCATAGGGAGTATAACGGTAGTAACGGGCAGAAGTGGCAGCTCCTCCTCCTAAAAGATCGTTCACATACAACTTCAGCTCTCCGAATGTTCGAAAACCGTTTAAACGAGCTAGATGAGCGTGGACAAGAAAATTGTCCAAAAAAAGGAGAAAATAAGAGATTTATAAAAGTATTAAATTTTTTTTGTCAAGAATCTAATTCTGGCTATTGTATGTTGGTTTTTATTTACCTCGCCTATACGAGGTACTTATGTTAGGACAAAAAATGTGTCAAAAAAGTAGAAAGTAATTTTTTTATAAAAAAAATAAAGAATTTGTGTCAAGTCAAGCTTTTTCTGACTACTGTATGTTTGTTTATATTATTACCTCACCTCTACAATTATTTTTTTCATAATAACCTGTTTAAAACATTATGGTCTTAAGATTTTCTTTGTCAGCCCCCTCTATCCTGTTCACGCTCTTATAGATGTAATATAAACAGGTGTTCCACACACATTGCAATGTTCAGTTTTATCCACAGGTTTAAAATGGAAGCTGTTTGAAGTCGACATGTTCTAATGTCGAAGTGAACCTCAGAGACACCGCTTGCATTGCACCGACGTCGGCAATGCAGCGGGATTATTACATTATGGTAAGTTACCTGATATGATTTTATAAACTACCATATGAAGTAGTTCTTGAGTTTGTTGGTAGTAAACTCGGGCTTTTGAGACAATTTTTAATATTCTTTTACTTTACATTACAGCTAAATAAGAACATTTGTAAATATTTAACTGAAACCGGGCACATTTCCCATCCCGACCAACATTTTTTTATTAGAAAATTGGAAAAATCCAATTTTGGGTTGGCCGACCCGGGATTCGAATCCGGGACCTCGTGCAGTCAAGTCCAACACCCGGACCGCTAGACCACAGAGGCGATAAGTTCATATAGTATTTATTATTTATATCAATAACTTGAATTTCTATTCTGCTAATCGACTTGTGTCTTAACCACTTAACCTCGTGCGCGTGAGTGCGTGCGCGTGGGTTTGTGTGTTTGTGTCTGTGCGTGCGAGCGTGCGTAAGTGCGTGCGTGCGTGTATGCGTATAAAAAAAATTGACAGCCATACTCAGAAATGCAGACATGTAGTTCATCACACAAATTGCCCCATCGTGCCCCCGTGGATTCTCGAACCAACCCGAGCATCGCGGTCGGTCGGTGGAGTTAACTTTGTACGCTAACCTCTTGACCAATGAATCGGTCAATATAAAATACATTTCAAATCCATCTAAAAAGTCTGAGTTATAAATTATTCAAGATTACGTATTTTCGCTCGATCAGTGACGTCACACAGCGTACTTAAGATCGTCACGCCACAAATCGCTTATTAATTTCGTAGTCGCACCGGCGCATTCGTATTGTTTGTGCAGATTTTTAGTGTCCTCCATCTTGTCATAAACGTAACAGTGGACAAACGCAACCGTTGCTCGACAAATATCTTACAGATACTATTGAACGAAGCGAATAGCTACGAGCTACGTGACTTCACATTATGACCCCTCTTTTTGCTTATTCTTTTAATTAATCGAAAAACTAAGTAAAGTTATTGAAATCGAGGTCTCTACAAACGACGACGTGTATTTTGTGCTTTTTTTTATGATAGTGGAAGGCAAACAAGCAGTCGGATTTCCTGATGGTAAGAAATTCACGCCGCCGATAGACACCAAATGTGGTAATGGTGCGTTGCCAACCTAAAGCTGGGATGTTAGGCCTCGAGCAAAAGTAAGTTTACCGGCTACCTTACCCACTAAACCGGAACACGTCATGACGTTATGGCGGCAGGAAGAGTTAAGGCGGTGGTACCAGTCCGGTCGAGGCGCTGCTAGTCCTAGTCAGATGTCACGGCGTTAGTGACGGTAAGACTATGCTCGCCTTTTACGAGCTGTCTGGCAGGAAGGCAAATGGTCTATTCTGCTAAAGAGCCCGGACCAACACGGGGAATATAGGAAATTCCTCGTGTACATATCCCGGGGCACATAAGAAATTCGATTTTGCCTTTTACCTAGTCGTGGGTGCCCTAGTTGTGCCTCTGCCTACCTCTTCGGGGATATGGGCGTGAAGATACTTAAAATGTAATAGATATATTTAAACACAATATTTTTGTATTGTAGGTATCCATAACAACAGACTGCATTTAGAAACAGCACGACGACATCAAAAGGAAAATTTCTAGCCAACAGTGACAGCCAACTTTTGTATTATTTGTAAATCTTTATAAAATTGTGATTTTTGTTTGTTTTGTAAAATTAAAAAAGTGAAAGCCTTAAATTTTGAATGCAAATGTAATAAGAGGTTAACATTTTTTATTTTGCTAAAGGTAAATGAGATACCTATGTAAAAGATATAAAAAACTTATTCATCTATAACAATTTATATTATACAGGTTTATCCATTTAGATGGGCCAGTATTGACAAGTCTGAAACTGTAAGAAAAAAACTGAATATTTAAAAAGATTTGCTTATTACTTTGATTTTTTTGATTACATAAACATGTTAACGCCAAGTTCCTTGCAGAGTTGGAGAGATATAATTATGTATGTAATTTTGTAATATTTTATAAAAACGAAATGTAAATGTAGAAAAAAAATGTTGGTATAGCAGGGCTAGCATTCGCACGTAGCAAATATTTTTTTAATCTTTATATTTGTGATTACAATTGCAACGTTTACAGTAGGAATGCAAAATGGCCGAATTTTGTATGGCCCAGAGACACAACAACTATGACCTCTCGACAGAGAAATTTGTGAATGTTCGCATCCTGGCCCTACTGGGATCGATCTGCTAATTTATTGATGATTATTGGATTACTATATTTGTGCAATCGGTTGTAGCCTAATTTATTTTTAATTTGCTGTCATTGATATGACGTATATCTTGCAAAATGTATCCAAATAATTAACGGCATCCTGTCAAAATGGGTCGAATAGGCTATACAATTGTAATGGATATCTAATGATAGTGGTAGTAAATAAAAATACTTTGACATACGCTTCGAATGTTGCGTGTTAAATGGTGCTAATTCTTTTAAGAACAATCGAAGGTAGAGTTTCGCCAAACGCCGAGGACGAAAATAGTATAATTCGCAATGTGTATGTGAATTATTAATTTTGAACTAATCTAGTCCTACCATTTAATAGTAACTAATAATTACCAATTACGTCCAACTTTTCTCATATATAACTCTCTCTTCATAACTGATGTCTTTCAATAGGAAATCTAATATATTTCCATATCCACTTCTTTTCATTATTTACGACTAATTTTCTATTCTTTAAATAAGGCAACCCGACTATATGCATACTTTTTTTTCCATAATTTGGTAAAAAATGTCTCAGAAGCGTCCCCGTAGTATTTTTCTCTATATATCTTTATTATATATTTTTTTTATCTTTATTATTTATTATATTTCTATATAATATCTATTAAACTAGTTGACCTTTCTAGTACGAGATCACGTTTATAAGTTACGCTGATACAAATTTTAAGTTTAAATGGTACGAAAAATATTTCTACCAATAATAGCGCGACGCGTGTACGTGCGTGCGAGTTGTATCAGTTTGGTATTGGTTGTTGCGTACACACCATGTTTGAATTATGTTGCTTTGCCGCATTTCAGTTGTCTTTTTCGTCATGAGCGAGATAGCACGAGTTGCACTGGTATTTAAAATGTCTAATAATAAAATCTGTATTTCATTGCCGTCCACATTTGATTTTAATTGGTGTCAAGAGGTTCGGCTCTAACGACTATTCACGATGTAACTTATTAACGTGGTAAAGTATTTGTTTGTTGTAAAATTGTGTTTCATAATTGTTGCAATCAAGAACTAGAATAAGTTTTTAGTGTCACAAAACTATTATACTCTATTTTTTTTAAAAACAAGTACCAAAAAACTGTAGTGCATAGCTTTTGGTCCACGTAATCAATATAAAGTTCATTTCAATCAATCAGAACGCGTAGTTACAATTTGACAATAAGAAGCCCGTCCCTCACATTGCTAGATCTCACTCTGTCGGTATTAGAAATATGAGAGGGACATACTCAGTGCATCTTTGTTAAAGTAATTAGACTATAGTTGATTTTAGCATGGCCTCATACTAATTAATATAATACTGGTTCTCGACTGAATAAATTGACTATCGCAGAGTGGGCAATCACATTTTACACTAATATCACATTACATTTTTGTGATGAGCCAGACTTCGACATAGCCTTAAACAGTCAATAGATATTCAATCATTCAAACTTTTAACTAAAACCAACGCTGGATATTTATACAATATATGGTTATTTTCTTATAAATAAGATTATACCTAAAGTCATCAGTGGCAGCGGAAAAGGAGAAAACTAGTTGCAACGCTTAGAGACCATCCTGACAGATGTAGAGATCATCCTGACAAGTATGATGAAGATTGTTGATGTCATTTTCACTGTTGAAAAGCCTAAAAGTTGGTAATTTCCTTGTAATATGGATAATTTTAGCACCGCGAACAAACAGTTAATGGCTGCCTTGAGGCCGAATTTATGAAAATAAACGTACTGTACAAACATTTCGCTTCAATTATTTATTTTTCTTGTATATTAAAAAAATATTTTTTTATTATGTAACGAATGCACTTTACTACCCAAAATATAAAACTGCATAAGATAAAATTCTCTCATAGTCCTCATCTTTTAAGTCTTTTCCTCTTAAGTCACCCCTATCGTAACCCATACTTCCAACTTCAAATTTTAGGTAGTTATGTGTCATTCATACCTGACATTTGCGGTCACAAAGGATGAAAAATAGAACGTCGCCACTTGCCTTTTTCTCCTTAACGCGACCAGTTATTTTATTCGCTGTAAATATTAATAATTGTTTATCTAAAATCACTTGATTGTAAATTTATTTAAAAAAATATGTTTAAAATAAGTTATAAACAAAATGTATTATAAATTTATGAAAATTAAGTTGTATAAATTAATAAAAAAGAGATTTGTATAATGTATTTCGTTGTTTATATTTGTTATTATTTCACTATTTTTCGCCGGGCTAGTCCGGATATCTCTGTGAAAAGTTGACCATCTGGGTCTCTGCAAGACAGTCCGTAATAGGCGAGCACATTTTTGGCCATAAAATAACAAGATTACTTGCTGGTGTGTTTGCATTTAAGAGCAAATTGATCTACCGCTTGAATGGTACGCTTATGCCAGTCTTTCGCCTACACTACCCATTCAAACTATAACATGATAGTGTCATGGCGCCAGAAATAGACAAGGTGGATCCTTATCTGCGCAAGATGCTGCACAGCACCAGCAGTGAAACTGCAATTATTGTTATTTCTTAGTGATGTATTTATTTAATGTCTATCAACTATCTATACTGCCAACGCAAGTTTGCAGAAAGTTTGGTGATGGACAAGGTTTTCAAACCCAACATAATAAATAATAAAACACACATAACAGAATAATAATATATTTACTTATTCTATACAATACCTTATTAAAAAATCTTACGACATATAATAAAATTTTAGATACTGAATGTAAACAACTTCCTCTCCTTTTATATCAATTTTTAATAGATCTACGTTTATTTACATTTTAAACAAATGTTTGATAAATGTGAAGGTTTATGTTGATTAAGAAAAAAGACTAGATTAGTTCAACGTCAAGCCTCTAAAAAACGTAAGTATTTTAGCTATATAATTTAAAAATTCCTCTTTTACAAATGTGCTACCAAGATTTGCTAATAATTTTTATTTCATATGTAATTCAATATGTAAAGAATACATTCGCATGTGATTTAGTTGAATAAATATTCTTTTTTTGGCTCGGGTTTTTACCGCTCCGTGAATTCTTATGGAAAGCGCACACTGTTGACGGGCAGAGCGGGTCAGGCCAGAGCGCAGGGCATTGAAAAAGCACACTGATGCGGGCCGGGCCGCATCGCATCGGCGGATTTTTGTTGCTCAGACCAAATAAAATATTGAGAGGCCCTCTCGACGTTAAAATCGTTAAGTATGGGAAGTGGCGGCATTTAGTAGTTGTCATACGAATCGTCAAGTATGGAAAGTGGCGTCTATGGTAGTCACACGAAACTTTACCGTTAAAATGCCATGAGTCCTCTATTCTTATTAGTGATATCGTGATCTTTTGTCACCATAGGGCGCATCGGGGAATGCGCGCAGGGTGCTTCGTGAAAATCTGGCCTGGAAAATACGCGGCGATGCGCCCCGGCACAGTGCGCCTTGCTCCATACCAAATTTATGCAAGCGATCTAGGCTGATTATTGCGCTGCGATGCGCCCCGTCCCAGCCCGTCCACATGGGCGCTATCCTTTAGTCTGCGAGTGACAGAGCATTCAAATTCAAAAGGAGCTTTCACCGAGGGACATAATGCTGAGGATGGTCGATTTACACTGGAACATTAATTAGTACAACTAACGATGCACGTCAGTCGGGTCTAGCAATTAGAAAAGTTTTTATGATATTTGTTTATCCTATTTTAAAATTGGTACCTAGTATTTTTTAAAAAATGTAAGGGTAAATTCATTTCTTTGTTTGGTATCATTAGTAGCGCGCTGAATTATCTGGTGTACATTTTAGTTTTATTACAAATGTCATTTTCCAGTTTGACCGCTATATCACGATAGACGCCACTTTATTCACAAACTATAAAGTATTATGTTCTACGTAACCTTACTACTGTCACCAGAGCCCTATGAATGTCACCACGGTCTATGAAGCTTAAGCGTATTTACGTCTTTTTCAGTAAGAGACTTGACGAAAGGAACTAAAGAGGCGTAAAGGCGTTCGTCGTTGTAGTCGACGCACGCCAATGCACTTTCTTAACTTATAAACTACCTAGTAAAGTGTCTATTGGAGAAAAGTACGTAAAGAAAATTATTTATGAAAAGAAATATAGAATTGCATTATAAAGTTCCTCCTCAATCAATTATTTGGTGCTTATACATGTTTTCTCGTAGTTTTATGAAATTAAGATAGGTTCTCAGAAATCTTAACAGTGCCAGAACAATCTTTAGGCTAGTTTATATGAAATACTGTAATCATTGCTCCCTAACTTGTTTAAAAGAATAGGAACACTAAGCCTCTTGGTTAAAAAAAATATAATTTTAAACTACCCTGTTATAAACTTTTATTTCAGGTATTTCATTTACAAGACCAATCTTAGTTTTTCGACGTCTATCCCGAGCATGATAATGATTTTAAGCATAGTTCTAATGTGTAGAGATTTCTACTAGTAGGAAAATTGTCATTGCCATAAAGTGCAAACTTTGCACATGTTTTGCTGTGCACTGAATATTGGTGAAAACTAATAACTTTTGATCCTATAAAATCGCTATTAACGGCTAAAGTAGTTTTTATTTCAAAACAAAACAATTTTCACTGGTCATTTTAGTGTTTAATCTAACAACTATGATGAAAGCAAAATCTTGTTTCGTTCAATGAACGATGCAGCCAATTGGACCCTATTACATGGAATGAATTGTGCAAAAAATTTAAAATGACTTGTGTAGGTTTCTCTTATGTGGTCCGATTAAGCTAGCACCTCTTATGGGTTCTTTGTTATTAGACAATATTATCTTAGCATTATTTTAACTTTTAATTAATTTTAATTTGGAATGTTTTAATAAGTACATGGTAGAAATGTTTTAATACTTTATCTGTAATTTTACAGTCTTTTCAAAGTCAAAACATTTTTTCCTAAATATTTAATATCTCAATAACAAGTTTCACGAAATTAAAATCATGGAAAGAATTAAAAAAATATGTTGTTCTATTTTCCCAGATTTCGTAACAATCGCCATTGGCCGCAAATCTGGCAACATTGTCACAAAACAGTTTAACTCAATAAGTGTAAAGTTATATCACTGAACTTAGTCCTATATGGAAGAATTTTATACTCTGCTCTGGTCATCATTTGGAGGTGGCACTGGTGGTGGTGGTGCGTTTAGAACTCTCGCGAGTTCAGCTTTTTCGTCCGCTGAGAGGACGTACACAGGTGGCGCTGCGGGAAGAAATCTTTCAGCCTTATGCGGTTCTCTTTGCAACCTCGCTCTATACAACATTACTAAAACGCATAATACGCTGATGATAAACGCAGATGTCGCTGCTAATACTATTAAAGCTGTGTGATAAGACGTTGCTGCGGATACCTGCGAAACAAAAAATAATAACGATATACCAAAAAAATAACTCACCATCCGCTGTGTGTCATATTTTAACTGCAATGAAAAACTAAGTCCCACAATGAAATAGTTGGTAAACCTATCGCCAACCGAGAACAAACACATTTCTATTTTTCCCTAACCCAGGAATCGATCTCGGGGCTTTATGAAGTTAAGTCCAACATCGGACCATTAGACGACAAAGGTGGCCAAGAAATATTTCTTAAGAAATTATTGAATTTAATTTATACTGTTTTGAATTATTTTTAATAAAACGATACTGTCATTTGAAATACTGTGTGGATTGAGTAAGTATTTCTACTCAAAACGTTGCGGCGTGAGTGTAGCATATTGTTCGGTTTGTGGTATGTATATACATTATCTATGTATATTAATTTTATGATTATTGTTCAAAATAATATTTGTGTAAGCTATGCTGTCATGTTCATACTTTTAAAATATAGTAACTAATTTCATACCGTGGACTCTGTGAGTATTTCTCGTTGCATGGCGGGAGTGGGGGCTAACAGGCGGTATTCGCTGCGGATCACGTCGACACCGAGCACGTCAGCCTTAGTTTTGTCCGCACCCGCTAACTTTTCTTTTTTAACCTGTAATATTTAGAATTAATTTAATTTTGGGTGTGTTATTATTATAACAAATTTAAGTTAAGCTGAGAAGGATAAAGCAAAAATACTGCTTAGTTCGTATGTCAGCGTAATATTGTTTGTTTGCTTTAAACAGAGGAGTGATACGTATTTAGATATTTATATAAGTACAAACTATAAAGTTGTGTGAACTTATTAACGGGTATAAAAGTGTGTATCAATCTATACGTTGAAAATATTAAAAAAAATTGGAGTAAGTCACATGGAAGTATCAGAATCCAACATTTTTTCGTAATTTAAATACGTCGATGCGTTTAAAACTCAACATACTTATGTAGTTACGGAGTTGATAACCGTGACACCAAAAGGAACCATTTTAACCATAGGGTTTTTAACCCCGGCAGGAGTAGAAGTGGAGGTATTTTGGATTAAGGGAAACATTACATTGGCTCAATAACGCACTTACCTGCGTTTCAATATGGTAGACTAGATCAGCCGCCTTCGGTCCTGGTAACAAAGCACGTAGTTTCACCAATCCTTTCTCACGCGTCACTGTTACTGGCACCTGTACTCCCAACTCAGACAACCGGGATACCAGTAACTTCCGAGCTTTCTCACTCTCAATGTTTTCAGC
Source organism: Calephelis nemesis (assembly GCA_002245505.1). Classification (NCBI taxonomy): domain Eukaryota; kingdom Metazoa; phylum Arthropoda; class Insecta; order Lepidoptera; family Riodinidae; genus Calephelis; species Calephelis nemesis. Next base: position 107,791 of record NJDD01002063.1, read on the forward strand.
GCCTACCATTTCTAACTCCAAGAGGGCCGATTCTATTTGTGTTTGTTCTGTGGAATAATAATATCATCTATGTAAACCAAATTTTGCAATATTATTAGTATATTTGTTAAATAACTTATAAAACCTGTTAATAAATAAAATATAAAAATATTTGAAACTACAGTGTGAATACTAATCTGTATGAAACAGACGGGTTGTTGATTTTAGTTTTCTATATTTTAACTTGAATAAACGAGTTTGTAATATCATGATGTCAGTTAATATTATTTTAAAATGTTATTACAATCGCATTGTGTGTCTCGTTATTACAATTTAAAACTAAGGGATAAAAAGATAATATTTTTTAGATAATAATTTCTCTTGTGTCAAAATATTTATTACCTTAGACAGATTTTATTATACAGAAGAATGAGTATGAAATTATTGTAAGAAATGAAATAGAAGTAAAAATTGAGATGATGTTTTTTATGGACGAAAAAGCGGTTGTCTGTAAGGTCGGTTTCCTGACGATAGTTGAAATTTACAACGTCAAGAGAACGGAGGCGGATTGTACCTCTTTGTCGCTTGCTACGCGCTCTCGCTTGCACGTCAAGCCTGGAACGCTTTAGAGCGAGGTAACGCCGCGTGAGTCATGTTTTTTGGTGCATGCAGCCGGCATCGAATTATAAGATGTTGTCACGTCAAAAATAATTATTACAATAGACGTATAGTATGAATTATTACCGCAATCAATGTCCCTTGGCATATTAAGAGATGTGGGGCGTGCCTGTCCCGCGGCATCAACGCACCAGCAGCGGGTGCGCGCACACTGCCGTGCCATGAACGCTCCCTCCGCCGTGCACCGCGGACGCCAACCGCCACCACCTATAAATATTTTATTGCAAACCCTGTTAACCTTAGTACTTCTTATAACGAGAAAAGCAATTAAGAATATAAACAGAATTTCTGACACGCTTTTCTCTTAGTATTTGATATATTTAACAGATTACATTTTTTTCTTACATTGCCTGTAAGTAACGCCCTTATCCCCGAAGTGAAAGCTATAGGTACAAGCATAGCAACTACGATAAGCCGAAGCTACTTGATCCTACAATGTGGTAGGTTGCAAACCTATCGCTAACCAGACACTTATCTGATCCCAGGCAAAGATGTTTTTATCAGAAAATTGAAAAGACACATTTTGAGGTGCCTGACCTTGGTGTCGAACCCGGTACATCATGCGGTCAATGCAAACTACTAGGTCATAAGGTGGAGATGGTGATAAAAGTTCAAAATTGTCAATTTATTATCATCCATTGTAAATATAGAGTTTTTGCGAAAAATTCTACCACGTAATTGTGGTTAGAGGTAGTGATAACCTTTTGTAGGAAGGTGGTTAATTATTCTATCAAGAAGTTCGGACCGTTAGGGGATAGATTACGCGTATAGTTATTTCAACTTAATTTTGTAAATAAATAAATTATTAATAAAATTAGATACATTACCGGCTTCCATCTCTTCTTGCATTAACTGGCATTTTGTTTTAAAAGTGGTTTTTTCTTTTACAATTTCCACAGAAGCTTCTTCTCTTTTTGTAGCGGCTGTATTCGATGCAACTACTTCGGATATCATAGGTATACTTTCGCTTGACGATTCTTCTGATAGATCTTCATCTGATATACTTCTGTGTTCGGCGTCTGTGTTGTCGATGTCAAAATCTTCGTACTCCTCTTCAAAGTCGTCAATTCTGTACGTTGTCATTTGTCGAATTAACTCTTCTAATACTGAAATGAATTTTTAAAATTTTATAAAATAGCGAGCGATCAGGCGGCTCTTAAACACAATCGTTGCATATAGACATCCTAAACTTAAATAGAACGCGGCTGTATTATTTCTTATCATGTTGTTATAGAGATAAATGAATCAAGAGATCTTCTAAGCTGAAGACATGATAGTACTTGCACCTTTTTTTTTATAACAATTTGGGATTACTGACAGTGGACGATCGTATCATATTTGTGTAGGTATGTAATCGTACCTTCATCTGCTCTTGCTTTTTCGTCAAGCGGATCTCTTTGCATCCATTTCCGCGCTTGTCTGAAGTTGCAGGACGGCTTTGAGCCACGCACCAGTGATCCCTTCTGTGGCTCTCCTCTAGCATTCACACACCAACAGACATCTACAAAAACAAATGAAGTGCCTAAGTGTTTAACGATTGTCTCCTTTCAAAAAAGACCTTTTCAAATGCTAAATTCTGTACAAGAATTAATTTAATAATGCTAAGATTGTGTATAAAAAGTTACACATTGTAACGTACATTACAATGTGTAACTTATTATACACAACCTTAGCATTTTTTCTGTATGTATTTTTATTAATTAAGTACTTATTCCAGAGTTAAGGTTTTTGTTACGTAGCATAGTGAATAATACGTACCGATATGTGACATGCACTGCACTTGCTCCCAGGCTCCGCTTGCGTCACATTTGGGAATGAACGTACTCTTTCCATACTTTTCTGCTGCCAACTCATTTTTCTCACGGAGCCTTTCACACGGACTTAGCACTGCAATGCAAAATTAATATATATATAATGGCTTTAACAAAGAAATGCGTAGGTATGTATTGAGCGGCGCATGCGCATCGTTTTTGGATTTTTATAGTGGATTCTACCCACGTTATGGCAGCCGAGCATGTACCAACAAATTAGTCATATTACATGCAAAATAAATATACCTTGTTATATATAAGGGTTATCCAACACAAACGCTAATATGAAGTGCATATTTAATCAACAAATTATGCTTTCTGTCAGCTCATGGGGCAGAAATCAATGAAATTTGGAAGTGCTCTACTTGACAAAGCAAATAACTCTTGCTGACTTTGTTGGTTATGTGTTTTGCGTGCATTTTCAGGCTTTTTTGCAGTATTGACCATCTGCCATCCTGCCAGGCAGCTCGTAAAAGGCGAGCACAGGCTTACTGTCACTAACACCGTGACTGACTAGGTGGTAGAGTTTTACCACAGCTTTACCTATTCCTGCCGCTATAACGGCAGAGCATGCCATTGACGTGTTCTAGTTCGAAGAAGACGATAGCCGGTAAACTTATTTTTGCTCGATGTCTAAAATCTCGACCTCAGGTTGGCAAGCCACTACCTTTGGTGTCTCTAGGCGGCGTGAATTTATTTCCATCAGGAAATCTGCTTGTTTGCCTTCCAATACCATAAAAAAATGTAACTAGCTGACCTGGCAGTGGCTGTTCTGTCTTAAATATGAATATTGAATTTGTTTGACCAATTAATATGGTTGACTTGTTTTTGATTGGTTGTAACAACTCAAGTGTTAGTAGATATTATTGCCCCGATTTGAGCAGGTTCGATTTTTGTTTTTGATTTATCTATTTGGTATAAATTTCGTTGTTTTTATAATGTTAAATGTTTTAGGTTGTATTCGTTCCTATGCTTCAGGAATACCAATATATCGTATATTGTTATTTCTGAAGCATCCTCAGTTGAAACTACAGAATTATAGTAAGTAGTTACCTATTAGGTAGGTACGTAAGAAAACATCTGACCCCCGTGCTATACTTACGTTACGTTACGTTAGATATTTCGTTTGGTTATTGTGAATTCTAACACTTACAAACAAAGCTTACAGACGATAATAACTGTATTACTTTTCAGACAATAATGGCAAAAGTTCACTAGCATTAAAAGTAAATCGCAAAATATATTGAACAAAATTGTTGAAGAAAAAAATTTAGTCCTAAGTTTCTGGATTAATTCGAATCAATAGTTTTGTTTTCTTACTTAATTGTAACAAAAAGATTTGATTTAAACTTTCTACGTGTGTTCTTTTATTTTCCATTGATTAGTCACATGTACATAAGAAGCTTAGGCACAATTAATTAATCACACGACATACATGCAAGGGCGACAAAACTGTATGTGTGATATATTATTGTATTAATTAGTTTCTTTCTAATAAATATATTATATGTTCTATAGCACTGTATACGCATCTATATAGTTCTTATCGCTTGTCGCCATATATGTTTGAAATCCTACTAATATTATATAGTAGGATTTCAAACATATATATAATATTATATATTTAATTTTGTTTGATAGCCGTACATCTCTATCAAATAAATTTACAACCATGTATTTTATTTACAACCATGTATTTTTTTTTAAATCCAATAAACTTAATAATTGCTAGTCCTAATTGTTGTCCTGGAGTAAGTAGACAATAGACTATCCACAATTACTATATAAAACCAGTGCAACACTAAAAGCGATGATATTAATGAACAATGAACATATAAGCATAATTAAAGGTCCTGCCTTCTTGTCGTTTCAGCCCCACTCCCTTCTGCTTGGCCAATTTCTTTTCCTCTCCCACTGTTATAAATTTAGATAAATAAGTATAAAGCCAGCATTTATTAATGATTAATCTAAGCATTAAATTATTTATCATATTTAATATTTATAATAAAAATATATAGTTTTTATTTCAGTGTTTGTTTCTATAGCTCATTGGACCTACCTACAATACTCGCCTTGAATCACAGACACGCTAAGTAGATAAACATAATCAAGGGTATATAGACCATGTCAGAAATGTTGATATACCTTTACAGATATCTAAATTTTAAATGGTGCGTAAATGTATTACCACAACGAGTCGTAAAATGACAATTTTTTGACCGTTTCCTGTTGGTTATTGCGTACGCGCCATTTTTACTAGGTTTCGCCTTATTCACGGCATCCAAGCGTTTTAAAAGGTGTCGCTAATAGTGTCCGGAACACAGGGTTAAATATATACAGCAAAAAAAATGGAACAAGACCCTGTTGCTCTTGTTGTAGAAATTAAATGTAATTTAATAAAGCCTGTTTTTAATAGTGTCAATTTTTGGTTCACATTAGGACGATACTGAGCCCTGAGGAATCCAAAATTGTTAACTTGACTTGTGAAAAAGTGTTAAACGAGCATTTGAATCAACTATGTAAATTATATGTTTTATCCTTTAAATATAACATAGTATATTGCGCAATTAGGAGTTTATATTCTGACGCTTATCATTAAATGTAAACCGCGCGTTCAGACGTTTAACACATTGGGTGCATTTGTTTTTCTAATATCTATTAAGTCGTACAGATATCGATAAGCTGATTAGAAAAACTAGCTTATTTTTCGATAAGTGCCTTCCTGCCAGGCAGCTCGTAAAAGGCGAGCATGGGCTTATCATCACTAATACCGTGACATCTGACTAGGTGGTAGAGTTTCGCAGCGACTCACCCGGATTGGTACCACCGCCTTACCTATTCCTGCCGTTATAACGTCATGACGTGTTTCGGTTTGGAGGGTAAGGTAGCCGGTAAACTTACTTTTGCTCGAGGCCTAACATCCCGGCCTCAGGTTGGCAACACACCATTATCACCTTTGGTTTATCTAGGCGGCGTGAATTTCTTCCCATCAGGAAATCCGTCTGCTTGTTTGCCTTCTAATATCATAATAAAAAAGTGGCATAAAATAGGAAGACGAAAATCGGATGCAATGTCTTTCTTGTGAGAGCGTGCTGTGATAGTTAAACAATAAATGAAAACCATTAATTTTCGCTAAATTTATGCTATCGATAGTGATTTAAATTTTTCACGATTTTGATACTACAAATCTAAATACGGATTAACGGCACTCGCGCTTTGTAAGATTTCTTTTTTACTGGGAAAGGTTTCAATCAAATTTCTCAGATTGTTTCGATTATGATGTCACAGTTCAAAATTTTAGAAAAGCGGTCATATTGTTTACCTTGTCTTTGGCGTAACGAGTGTTTTGAGATACTAAGTCAGTATCCAAGCCCTAATTCCAATAAATATTAGACTTAAGCATTTAAGTAAAGCATCAAGATGAGCTCTACAATTTTTAGGCATTTCCGTCCCGATGTCCCCTGCTAGTCTTCAACTAATTTACAAATAATACATATTACGTTACCAGGGCAAACGGTGTTGCATTCGTCCTTGGTGCGGAAGTTGTTGTGGTTCCCTGAGCAACCGTGGTAGTGGAATCGCTCGCATCTATTTCGCTCGTGGTTGAAGTGCCACCGGGTTGTGTTCAGGCCTTCACCGCTCTTACATTCGCCTTCATCCTTGCCTTCGAAACAAACTGTTCCTAGAAAAAATTGAGAGATTGCTATAATTTTTACTTTATTACACATTGAATTCTCATTACATAGTATTAATTTTTTAAAACAATTTACCGAGATTGCAAAAGATTGACAAAAGTTTTTTTTTTAAACTGTGATTTTTTTTTGTTTTGGTATTTACATATCTTATTAATTTAAAAATGTATTTTGTATGTCTTCTTTCTATCATTAAATATTAAATCAAATATAAACAATAAATGCCTACATTCGAGTGGTACTAATATTTCTCCTGGTAATATCACAAATGCGGAAGTTTGTAAGAATGTATGAATGTTTGTTACTCTTTCACGCAAACACTTTAAGTTTACAGGAATATAGTTAATACACCAGAAAACACATAGAAAAAATATACTTTAGCCCGCGATCGAAGTCATGAGTGGGATCAAGTAAAAAATAATACTAACTTGGTTTCGGACAGCAGACTGCAGGGCGGGAGTCGTGCGGCGCGAACCGACAGGCGTGTGTGGAGGGACAGGCCGCGAACTGCGGAC